>JAPZIH010000238.1:1420601-1713101 GCA_027410445.1 Discoglossus pictus | reverse complement strand
AAGGTATGAGCACCTTATATTTATTAAAAAACAAAACTCTTTTTGTACAGTACAAAGAATAATTTTTAATGACAATGGGCTCGTCAATCACTTTAATTTGATTCATTACAAATATCTATAACATAAAGCTTTATCATACAACACATATTAGTATCACTTATAAACAGAGAATACATTTCTAGACAGCTTGACATTTATGAGCCTTTAAGGACCTGACAGTATAGTTTTTTTCTGTTACAGCAATGCTTTGTTTGATGCAACACATGCACATAGAAAATAAGAAAATTAATGGTAGGGGCTATTAAGGTTAAAAAATATAAAGATTACATAAAAATAAATATATATATAACTTAGTTTACAGGTCTACAGATTGATAATGAGTGCTCAGCATGATGGTGTAGAGCTAAGTCCATACGTTCTGGATTCCTTCAATGAAAAGATTATTGGTAACCAAGCAGACAGCAGCAATGCACAGTCCGGCCTCATATCATGTATTGTAATAATACAAGCTGATACGTTAGTAGAACTTACTACTGAAGAGTTCTATGAACATGCTTTACAGCTCAGATATCCATGATTTCTTATGAGCTTGCTAATGTTTTTGATCAATTACATTTATATGATCGTAGTAGAATTGCTTGATGTGTCATGTTGATGTGTAATGACGGACTCATATTACGCATTCCCCACATCCCATACATACAACTGGTCTTTATCCTGTGTGAGTTTTCTTTTGTTACTTCAAATCTGACTGAAACACATGTTTTCTCTTGTGTAAGTTTCAGAACATGCAAATGGTATTTATCCTGTATGAGTCCTCTTATGTTTATTAAGAACTGAGAGATAACTGAAACATTTTCCACATTCAGAACATGGAAAAGGTTTTTCTCCTGTATGAGTCATCTTATGTTTATTAAGAGTTGAGTGCTGACTAAAACATTTCCCACATTCAGAACATGGAAAAGGTTTTTCTCCTGTATGAGTCCTCTTATGTTTATTAAGAGTTGATAGCTGACTAAAACATTTAACACATTCAGAACATGGAAAAGGTTTTTCTCCTGTATGAGTCCTCTTATGGCTATTAAGAGTTGAGAGATGACTAAAACATTTCCCACATTCTGGACATGGAAAATGTTTTTTTCCTGTATGAGTCACCTTATGTACATTAAGAGCTGAGAGATGACTGAAACATTTCCCACATTCAGAACATGGAAAAGGTTTTTCTCCTGTATGAGTGATCTTATGTACATTTAGAGCTGAGAGATGACTGAAACATTTCCCACATTCAGAACATGGAAAAGGTTTTTCTCCTGTATGAGTGATCTTATGTACATTTAGAGCTGAGAGACGACTGAAACATTTCCCACATTCAGAACATGCAAAAGGTTTTTCTCCTGTATGAGTCATTTTATGTACATTAAGATTTGACAGACAACGAAAACATTTCCCACATTCAGAACATGTAAAAGGCTTTTCTTCTGTATGAGTCATGTTATGTTTATCAAGAACTGAGCGATGACTGAAACATTTCCCACATTCGGAGCATGCAAAAGGTTTTTCTCCTGTATGAGTCCTCTTATGTTTATTAAGAGCAGAGAGATGACTGAAACATTTCCTGCATTCAGAACATGAAAAAGGTTTTTCTCCTGTATGAGTCCTCTTATGTTTATTAAGAGCAGAGAGATGACTGAAACATTTCTCAAATTCCGAACATGGATAAGGTTTTACTCCTGTATGAGTCCTCTTATGTTTATTAAGAGCAGAGAGATGACTGAAACATTTCCTGCATTCAGAACATGAAAAAGGTTTTTCTCCTGTATGAGTCATCCCATGTACATTAAGATTTGAGAGACAACTGAAACATTTCTTACATTCAGAACATGAAAAAGGTTTTTCTCCTGTATGAGTCCTCTTATGTTTATTAAGAGCTGAGAGATGACTGAAACATCTCCCACATTCAGAACATGGAGAAGGCTTTTCTCCTGTATGAGTCCTCATATGGCTATTAAGATGCGAGGCCCGACGGAAAAAAATTCTGCATTCAGAACATGGAAATGTTTTTTCTACTGTATGAGAGATGTGGTCTTCTCCAAGGTTATTCCAAATCTTGGATTCATCTGTTGGAAACAAAAGCAACAGGAGTAAATTCTGACAACTTTAGCCCACTTCTAAATGTAAATGATTAGTTAGTATATACATATTATAGTAACTATAATCAATTAAAGCGCACTGAGATCAATTACAGTTAATAAAAGGTCAAAAATGATTTAGCTTAGCTTATTAATTTAGTGGAAGTTATTTAACTCCTTAGGAACATACAACATATTTTGTAATCGAAAATGAAGCAAAATATGTCTAAATATCTATAGAGTGCAGTGTGATCCGGTGCATACCAATTATTGTCAATTACGGTATTTTGTTTAACTAAATATGATGGTCTGCAAAATGTTATTTCAAAAAAAAATCGAATACTGTATAAACACCAACTTTATATATTGCAACTTCTACATGCAATTATTGCTTGCTGCAGGCTTTCCTTTTATTGCCTGCTGCTGCCTGTTACTTCCTGAGGTGGGTGTTTCTGTAAATTAAGAATCTCCCCATTTTTGCTTCTGAGAGCACCGACCGTAGTTACCGATTTTCCCACTGTGCAGATACAAACTTCCTGTATATGCAAAGTATTCTCTCAGAAAGTTGTGCTAATGAAAATAAAATGGCAGATTGGGGTCATTACACCAGCAAATAAGAAATGTTCCCTCGGGCTTGTGAATGATGAGGAATATATGAAAGATATTTTGAATCAATTAGGTTATACCAATATGTACATAAAGTTGAATTATGACACCACATTGGACTATTAGAATATTACAGGATGTATTATTAATGTTCTTATTTTGTATTACTTCCTCACCTTCCCTGATATCCCCAGGACTCTCCTCCTCCTTCACCTGCTGCTGATCTCTTATATTCAGATCTTCTTGTTCAACCTTGGAGACAACTGGAGGCCTCACATCTAAAGGTCCTACAGATAGAGATAAACAGATTATAGACTTTCACCATTTTATTATTTACTATCAATCTAGTGTTTGTGTCTTAATATCTAAATCCTTTAGTAGAAAGATCCACAAAGACGGAAACCACCGAATGTTATTACTTTGTATGGACAGAAGACCAGATATTGTGTAATTTAGGATAAAATCACCTTTATCATGAGCTGCCATGTGTGTAAAACTTCCTGGGTCAGAGATGAAGGATAAATACACAATTATTTAGGTATAATTATAAATCATTAGATTGACAATAGTAGGATAATTGGAGTGGGTCCATCAGAAGACAGACAAACAAGTCCAATCAGGATCAATATATTCGATCTGATGTTACACCATATTATTATTTTAATAGTTGGGTTTTTGTTGCATTTAAGAGGATTTAAATAAAAGTAAAGCAAGTCTACAATGCCCTTATTTCTGTAGTAGTCGAGCTGTGAGTGGCCTCAGAATTTTATAATTGTTCTGAACATCTTTTGAATAGTATAATAGTTGTTATCAGTAAAAGTACTATTGTTTCTTGTATATATATATATATATATATATATATATATATATATATATATATATATATATATATATATATATATATACAGTGGATATAAAAAGTCTACTACACACCCCTGTTAAAATGTCAGGTTTCTGTGCTGTAAAAAAATGAGACAAAGATAAATAATTTCAGAACTTTTTAAAACTTTAATGTGACCTATAAACTGTACAACTCAATTGAAAAACAAACTAAAATCTTTTAGGTGAAGGGAAAAAAATAATAATAATAATAATGTGGTTGCATAAGTCTGCACACCCTCTTATAACTGGGGATGTAGCTGTGTTCAGAATTAAGCAATCACATTCCAAATCATGTTAAATAGGAGTCAGCATCACCTGCCATCATTTAAAGTGCCTCTGATTAACCCCAAATAAAGTTCAGCTGCTCTAGTTGGTCTTTCCTGAAATTTTCTTAGTCGCATCCAACAGCAAAAGCCATGGTCCACAGAGAGCTTCCAAAGCATCAGAGGGATCTCATTGTTAAAAGATGAGCTGCTTAAATAAGTACAACTGGTTTATGCATCAGTTTACAGGGAACTCAACTAATAACTTCATAAGTCAGTGACGAAGAATAAATATACACCTCAAGACTGAAGTAAGTTATAATTGTCCATAAGATATTACTCACCTTCACTGATATTTACAGGAATTTCCTCCTCTTTAATCTCCCGGGGACTCCTCATATTTGTCTCTTCTTCTTGGTCAGACTCTGAGAGAACTGATGGTGTCACTTTGTCACTGTCTGTACAAATAAACATGAGACAGTCACACGCTGAGATTTGTTACGTCTTTATGGTCAGTACACATAAACATGAGCGACACACGCTGGGATTTGTTACACGTCTTTATGGTCTGTTCAAATAAAACATGAGACGGTCACACGCAGGGAATTGTTACACGTCTTTATGGTCTGTACAAATAAACATGAGACGGTCACACGCTGAGATTTGTTACACGTCTTTATGGTCTGTACAGATAAAAATGAGACGTCACACGCTGGGATTTGTTACACGTCTTTATGGTCAGTACAAATAAACATGAGACGGTGACACTCTGGGATTTGTTACGTCTTTATGGTCAATACAAATAAACATTAGATGGTCATACGCTGGGATCTGATCATCACAAAATAACCAGATAAATTTTATACATGTATACCAAACTAGTATAGGTCACCCATATACATTACTTGATAACAATCCAGGCCTGAGCATCACCTGGTCTCTGTAACTCAGTATAAAGTCCATCTCACTGCTCCATGTTTGTTTAGACACCGAGATGATATTATTATTGTTTCTTCCCCTTTGTGTAATAATAATTCAGCCTTTATCATGGCTATAGAACTAACCTATTAATGTTGGTTCGTTCTCTGATGAGCACCTCTGACTTACCTTTTTTTGTTTATGCAAATTACTCTTAGGGTTTAGTTTCCCTAAGGGTAAAAGGGGACTCCAGACGTGGACCCCTTGCTCACTGTGCCTTAGGGAGTTCAGCCGCACCTCACTGACGAGGCCCATAAAGACCGAAACGCGTCTGGGGTTTGCTGTTTCTCCTGTTCTGGGTAGAATTGCCTGGTATTTCGGGGCTGGGTCACTCTTTTGAGTGGGACCAGCCTGATATACTACAGGATATTTTTCCCTGTGAAGGGCACAAGTGATCTAAAAGAGGTTGCTTTTCAGAGTGGCTTATCATGGCTATAGAACCAACCTATTAAGGTTGGTTTGTTCTCTGATGAGTGCCACTGACTTACCTTTTTTGTTTATGCAAATTACCCTTAGGGTTTAGTCTCCCTAAGGGTAATAGGGGACTCCAGACGTGGACCCCTTGCTCACTGTGCCTTAGGTAGTTCAGCTGCACCTCACTGACGAGGCCCATAAGTCAGTCTCCTATACATATCGCTTAGGCCCTGTATAGTTGTACATACACCCCTTACTACCCACTCATACTATAGATATATATAACCCTCCACTCACAGTAAACACACACATATTGTATATATCATGGGAATAACACTATATACTGCATGGGAATGGATGTAATATGTAGTGTGTGTGTGTATATCCCTCTGGAATGAGTGTGTGTATTAGTATGGTCAGTCTCCTATACATATCCCTTAGGCCCTGTATAGTTGTACATACACCCCTTACCCCCCACTCATACTATAGATATATATAACCCTCCACTCACAGCACACACACACATATTGTATATATCGAGGGAATAAAACTATATAATGCATGGAAATGGATGTAATATGTAGTGTGTGTGTATACCCCTCTACAATGAGTGTGTGTATTAGTATGGTCAGTCTCCTATACATATCCCTTAGGCCCTGTATAGTTGTACATACACCCCTTACTCCCCACTCATACTATAGATATATATAACCCTCCACTCACAGTAAACACACACATATTGTATATATCATGAGAATAACACTATATACTGCATGAGAATGGATGTAATATGTAGTATGTGTGTGTATATCCCTCTAGAATGAGTGTGTGTATTAGTATGGTCAGTCTCCTATACACATCCGTAGGCCCTGTATAGTTGTACATACACCCCTTACCCCCCACTCATACTATAGATATATATATCCTTCCACTCACAGCACACACACACATATTGTATATATCATGGGAATAACACTATATACTGCATGGGAATGGATGTAATATGTAGTGTGTGTGTGTATATCCCACTAGAATGAGTGTGTGTATTAGTATGGTCAGTCTCCTATACATATCCCTTAGGCCCTGTATAGTTGTACATACACCCCTTACCCCCCACTCATACTATAGATATATATAACCCTCCACTCACAGTACACACACACATATTGTATATATCATGGGAATAACACTATATACTGCATGGGAATGTGTGTAATATGTAGTGTGTGTGTGTGTGTGTATTAGTACGGTCAGTCTCCTATACGTATCCCTTAGGCCCTGTATAGTTGTACACACACCCCTTACCCCCCACTCATACAATAGGACACACAAACTTACATGTCCACAATTCCCCTGCAGCTCGTTATAACTAAGGCCTAGGTCGGCTGTTTTGCTCGTTCACTTCCGTTTTTTTCTTAGGCTACGCCTACTGTGGCTAGGAAGACACATTCTGGGACGGAACTACGGGTCCGCCATCTTGTTTATGGGCAAGAGCTGAAAAGTGATAAGAAGTACTGGCAGTAATGCTCTCCATGTTACAGGATGAGATACATTACTAGGGAATAAGCTAAAATCACCTCACTGACTGTACTTTATATATGACACTGACAGATTGCATTAAGGATGTAATGCTATGTGTGAGATGTGTGTGGGGGAAACAGCAGCAGCACTATATGTATTCATGTACACACACACATATATATATATATATATATAGAGAGAGAGAGAGAGTTGTTGTTTAGTCCTTCTAAGAGTCCGACACACACACATATCAATAATATAGTTGTCATATATATAATTGTCCATAAGATATTACTCACCTTCACTGATATTTACAGGAATTTCCTCCTCTTTAATCTCCCGGGGACTCCTCATATTTGTCTCTTCTTCTTGGTCAGACTCTGAGAGAACTGATGGTGTCACTTTGTCACTGTCTGTACAAATAAACATGAGACAGTCACACGCTGAGATTTGTTACGTCTTTATGGTCAGTACACATAAACATGAGCGACACACGCTGGGATTTGTTACACGTCTTTATGGTCTGTACAAATAAACATGAGACGGTCACAAGCAGGGAATTGTTACACGTCTTTATGGTCTGTACAAATAAACATGAGACGGTCACACGCTGAGATTTGTTACACGTCTTTATGGTCTGTACAAATAAACATGAGACAGTCACACTCTGGGATTTGTTACACGTCTTTATGGTCAGTACAAATAAACATGAGACGTCACATGCTGGGATTTGTTACATGTCTTTATGGTCAGTACAAATAAACATGAGAGGTCACACGCTGGGATTTGTTACATGTCTTTATGGTCAGTACAAATAAAAATGAGACGTCACACGCTGGGATTTGTTACACGTCTTTATGGTCAGTACAAATAAACATGAGACGGTGACACTCTGGGATTTGTTACGTCTTTATGGTCTAAACAAATAAACATTAGATGGTCATACGCTGTGATCTGATCATCACAAAATAACCAGATAAATTTTATACATGTATACCAAACTAGTATAGGTCACCCATATACATTACTTGATAACAATCCAGGCCTGAGCATCACCTGGTCTCTGTAACTCAGTATAAAGTCCATCTCACTGCTCCATGTTTGTTTAGACACCGAGATGATATTATTATTGTTTCTTCCCCTTTGTGTAATAATAATTCAGCCTTTATCATGGCTATAGAACTAACCTATTAATGTTGGTTCGTTCTCTGATGAGCACCTCTGACTTACCTTTTTTTGTTTATGCAAATTACTCTTAGGGTTTAGTTTCCCTAAGGGTAAAAGGGGACTCCAGACGTGGACCCCTTGCTCACTGTGCCTTAGGGAGTTCAGCTGCACCTCACTGACGAGGCCCATAAAGACCGAAACGAGTCTGGGGTTTGCTGTTTCTCCTGTTCTGGGTAGAATTGCCTGGTATTTCGGGGCTGGGTCACTCTTTTGAGTGGGACCAGCCTGATATACTACAGGATATTTCTCCCTGTGAAGGGCACAAGTGATCTAAAAGAGGTTGCTTTTCAGAGTGGCTTATCATGGCTATAGAACCAACCTATTAAGGTTGGTTTGTTCTCTGATGAGTGCCACTGACTTACCTTTTTTATTTATGCAAATTACCCTTAGGGTTTAGTCTCCCTAAGGGTAATAGGGGACTCCAGACGTGGACCCCTTGCTCACTGTGCCTTAGGTAGTTCAGCTGCACCTCACTGACGAGGCCCATAAGTCAGTCTCCTATAAATATCGCTTAGGCCCTGTATAGTTGTACATACACCCCTTACTACCCACTCATACTATAGATATATATAACCCTCCACTCACAGTAAACACACACATATTGTATATATCATGGGAATAACACTATATACTGCATGGGAATGGATGTAATATGTAGTGTGTGTGTGTATATCCCTCTAGAATGAGTGTGTGTATTAGTATGGTCAGTCTCCTATACATATCCCTTAGGCCCTGTATAGTTGTACATACACCCCTTACCCCCCACTCATACTATAGATATATATAACCCTCCACTCACAGCACACACACACATATTGTATATATCGAGGGAATAAAACTATATAATGCATGGGAATGGATGTAATATGTAGTGTGTGTGTATACCCCTCTACAATGAGTGTGTGTAATAGTATGGTCAGTCTCCTATACATATCCCTTAGGCCCTGTATAGTTGTACATACACCCCTTACTCCCCACTCATACTATAGATATATATAACCCTCCACTCACAGTAAACACACACATATTGTATATATCATGAGAATAACACTATATACTGCATGAGAATGGATGTAATATGTAGTATGTGTGTGTATATCCCTCTAGAATGAGTGTGTGTATTAGTATGGTCAGTCTCCTATACACATCCCTTAGGCCCTGTATAGTTGTACACACACCCCTTACCCCCCACTCATACTATAGATATATATATCCTTCCACTCACAGCACACACACACATATTGTATATATCATGGGAATAACACTATATACTGCATGGGAATGTGTGTAGTATGTAGTGTGTGTGTGTATTAGTACGGTCAGTCTCCTATACGTATCCCTTAGGCCCTGTATAGTTGTACACACACCCCTTACCCCCCACTCATACAATAGGACACACAAACTTACATGTCCACAATTCCCCTGCAGCTCGTTATAACTAAGGCCTAGGTCGGCTGTTTTGCTCGTTCACTTCCGTTTTTTTCTTAGGCTACGCCTACTGTGGCTAGGAAGACACATTCTGGGACGGAACTACGGGTCCGCCATCTTGTTTATGGGCAAGAGCTGAAAAGTGATAAGAAGTACTGGCAGTAATGCTCTCCATGTTACAGGATGAGATACATTACTAGGGAATAAGCTAAAATCACCTCACTGACTGTACTTTATATATGACACTGACAGATTGCATTAAGGATGTAATGCTATGTGTGAGATGTGTGTGGGGGAAACAGCAGCAGCACTATATGTATTCATGTACACACACACATATATATATATATATATATAGAGAGAGAGAGTTGTTGTTTAGTCCTTCTAAGAGTCCGACACACACACATATCAATAATATAGTTGTCATATATATAATTGTCCATAAGATATTACTCACCTTCACTGATATTTACAGGAATTTCCTCCTCTTTAATCTCCCGGGGACTCCTCATATTTGTCTCTTCTTCTTGGTCAGACTCTGAGAGAACTGATGGTGTCACTTTGTCACTGTCTGTACAAATAAACATGAGACAGTCACACGCTGAGATTTGTTACGTCTTTATGGTCAGTACACATAAACATGAGCGACACACGCTGGGATTTGTTACACGTCTTTATGGTCTGTACAAATAAACATGAGACGGTCACACGCTGAGATTTGTTACACGTCTTTATGGTCTGTACAAATAAACATGAGACAGTCACACTCTGGGATTTGTTACACGTCTTTATGGTCAGTACAAATAAACATGAGACGTCACATGCTGGGATTTGTTACATGTCTTTATGGTCAGTACAAATAAACATGAGAGGTCACACGCTGGGATTTGTTACATGTCTTTATGGTCAGTACAAATAAAAATGAGACGTCACACGCTGGGATTTGTTACACGTCTTTATGGTCAGTACAAATAAACATGAGACGGTGACACTCTGGGATTTGTTACGTCTTTATGGTCAATACAAATAAACATTAGATGGTCATACGCTGTGATCTGATCATCACAAAATAACCAGATAAATTTTATACATGTATACCAAACTAGTATAGGTCACCCATATACATTACTTGATAACAATCCAGGCCTGAGCATCACCTGGTCTCTGTAACTCAGTATAAAGTCCATCTCACTGCTCCATGTTTGTTTAGACACCGAGATGATATTATTATTGTTTCTTCCCCTTTGTGTAATAATAATTCAGCCTTTATCATGGCTATAGAACTAACCTATTAATGTTGGTTCGTTCTCTGATGAGCACCTCTGACTTACCTTTTTTTGTTTATGCAAATTACTCTTAGGGTTTAGTTTCCCTAAGGGTAAAAGGGGACTCCAGACGTGGACCCCTTGCTCACTGTGCCTTAGGGAGTTCAGCTGCACCTCACTGACGAGGCCCATAAAGACCGAAACGCGTCTGGGGTTTGCTGTTTCTCCTGTTCTGGGTAGAATTGCCTGGTATTTCGGGGCTGGGTCACTCTTTTGAGTGGGACCAGCCTGATATACTACAGGATATTTCTCCCTGTGAAGGGCACAAGTGATCTAAAAGAGGTTGCTTTTCAGAGTGGCTTATCATGGCTATAGAACCAACCTATTAAGGTTGGTTTGTTCTCTGATGAGTGCCACTGACTTACCTTTTTTATTTATGCAAATTACCCTTAGGGTTTAGTCTCCCTAAGGGTAATAGGGGACTCCAGACGTGGACCCCTTGCTCACTGTGCCTTAGGTAGTTCAGCTGCACCTCACTGACGAGGCCCATAAGTCAGTCTCCTATAAATATCGCTTAGGCCCTGTATAGTTGTACATACACCCCTTACTACCCACTCATACTATAGATATATATAACCCTCCACTCACAGTAAACACACACATATTGTATATATCATGGGAATAACACTATATACTGCATGGGAATGTGTGTAGTATGTAGTGTGTGTGTGTATTAGTACGGTCAGTCTCCTATACGTATCCCTTAGGCCCTGTATAGTTGTACACACACCCCTTACCCCCCACTCATACAATAGGACACACAAACTTACATGTCCACAATTCCCCTGCAGCTCGTTATAACTAAGGCCTAGTTCGGCTGTTTTGCTCGTTCACTTCCGTTTTTTTCTTAGGCTACGCCTACTGTGGCTAGGAAGACACATTCTGGGACGGAACTACGGGTCCGCCATCTTGTTTATGGGCAAGAGCTGAAAAGTGATAAGAAGTACTGGCAGTAATGCTCTCCATGTTACAGGATGAGATACATTACTAGGGAATAAGCTAAAATCACCTCACTGACTGTACTTTATATATGACACTGACAGATTGCATTAAGGATGTGATGCTATGTGTGAGATGTGTGTAGGGAAACAGCAGCAGCACTATATGTATTCATGTACACACACACATATATATATATAGAGAGAGTTGTTGTTTAGTCCTTCTAAGAGTCCGACACACACACATATCAATAATATAGTTGTCATTGTGTAAATTCCGCACAGACATAGAGAGAGTGAACACAGAGTGAGGGAGAGGGTGCAGAGAGAGGAAGCACAGACAGAGAGAGACACAGGGAACACAGAGAGAGGGAGGGTGCACAGAGAGAGAGAGACGGGTACACAGAGAGGGAGGGTGCACAGAGACAGACAGGGTACAGAGAGAGAGAGAGCACAGAGAGAGGAAGCACAGACAGAGAGAGACACAGGGAACACAGAGAGAGGGAGGGTGCACAGAGAGAGACACAGGGAACACAGAGAGGGAGGGTGCACAGAGAGAGAGAAGGGTACACAGAGAGAGGATGCACAGAGAGAGACACAGGGAACACAGAGAGAGGAAGAACAGACAGAGAGAGACACAGGGAACACAGAGAGAGAAAGCACAGACAGAGAGAGACACAGGGAACACAGAGAGAGGGAGGGTGCACAGAGAGAGACACAGGGAACACAGAGAGGGAGGGTGCACAGAGAGAGAGAAGGGTACACAGAGAGAGGATGCACAGAGAGAGACACAGGGAACACAGAGAGAGGAAGAACAGACAGAGAGAGACACAGGGAACACAGAGAGAGAAAGCACAGACAGAGAGAGACACAGGGAACACAGAGAGAGGAAGAACAGACAGAGAGAGACACAGGGAACACAGAGAGAGAAAGCACAGACAGAGAGAGACACAGGGAACACAGAGAGAGGGAGGGTGCACAGAGAGAGAGAAGGGTACACAGAGAGAGAGACAGGGTACAGGGAGACAGAGCACAGAGAGAGGAAGCACAGACAGAGAGAGACACAGGGAACACAGAGAGAGAGAGGGTGCACAGAGAGAGAGAAAGGTACACAGAGAGAGGGCGCACAGAGAGAGAGAGAGCAAAGAGAGAGGAAGCACAGACAGAGAGAGACACAGGGAACACAGAGAGAGGGCGTGATAGGGAACACAGAGAGAGGGCACACAGAGAGAGAGAGAGAGCACAGAGAGAGGAAGCACAGACAGAGAGAGACACAGGGAACACAGAGAGAGGGAGGGTGCACAGAGAGAGAGAAGGCTACACAGAGAGAGGGCGCACAGAGAGAGAGCACAGAGAGAGGAAGCACAGACAGAGAGAGACACAGGGAACCCAGAGAGAGGGAGGGTGCACAGAGAGAGAGAAGGGAACACAGAGAGAGAGACAGGGTACAGGGAGAGAGAGCACAGAGAGAGGAAGCACAGACAGAGAGATACACAGGGAACACAGAGAGAGGGAGGGTGCACAGAGAGAGAGAAAGGTACACAGAGAGAGGGCGCACAGAGAGAGAGAGAGCAAAGAGAGAGGAAGCACAGACAGAGAGAGACACAGGGAACAGAGAGAGAGAGAGAGGGAGGGTGCACAGAGAGAGAGAAGGGTACACAGAGAGAGGGCGCACAGAGAGAGGAAGCACAGGCAGAGAGACACACAGGGAACACAGAGAGAGGGAGGGTACGCAGAGAGAGGGCGCACAGAGAGAGAGAGAGCACAGAGAGAGGAAGCACAGACAGAGAGACACACAGGGAACACAGAGAGAGGGTGCATGGAGAGAGAAGGCGCACACAGAGAGAGCGAGATAGGGTACACAGAGAGAGAGAGTACAGAGAGAGACAGAGATAGAGACAGGGTACACACATAGAGAGAGAGAGGGAGTACAGAAAGTGGGGAGAGAGAGAAGACAGGGTACACAGAAAGAGGGTGCACAGAGGGAGAGACAGGGTACAGAGAGAGAGAGAGGGAGTAGAGAGAGAGAGAGAGAAAGAGAGTGTACACAGAGAGAAAGAGGGAGTGCAGTGAGAGGGCGCACAGAGAGAGAGACAGGATACACAGATAGAGAGAGAGGGAGCACAGAGAGAGAAGGTGCACAGAGAGAGAGCGAGACAGGGTACACAGAGAGAGAGAGAGAGTACAGAGAGAGAGAGAGACAGGGTACACAGAGAGAGAGAGAGTACAGAGAGAGAGAGAGACAGGGTACACAGAGAGAGACAGGGTACACAGCTAGAGAGCGAGGGAGTACAGAGAGAGGGTGCACAGAGAGAGAGACAGGGCACACAGAGAGAGAGAGGTAGCACAGAGAGAGAGAGAGATGGTACAAAGAGAGAGTGAGACAGGGTACATAGAGAGAGACAATGTACAGAGAGAGGTAGTACAGAGAGAGGGTGCACAGAGAGAGAGAGAGAGACAGGGTACAGAGAGAGAGAAAGAAGGCACAGAGAGAGAGGGAGCACAGAGAGAGAGACAAGGTACACAGAGAGATATTGCAGAGAGAGAGAGACAGGGTACACAGAGAGAGGGCACAGAGAGAGAGACAGGGTACACAGACAGAGAGAGAGAAGGAGTACAGTGAGAGGGCACTCATAGAGAGTGAGTGACATGGTACACAGAGAGACAGGGTACACAGAGAGAGAGAGGGTACACAGAGAGACAGGGTACACAGAGAGAGAGAGAAGGTACACAGAGAGACAGGGTACACAGAGAGAGAGACAGGGTACACAGAGAGAGAGACAGGGTACACAGAGAGACAGGGTACACACAGAGAGACAGGGTACACAGAGAGAGATTGGGTACACACAGAGAGAGACAGGGTACACAGAGAGACAGGGTACACAGAGAGAGAGACAGGGTACACAGAGAGATATTGCAGAAAGAGAGACAGGGTACACAGAGAGAGGGCACAGAGAGAGAGACAGGGTACACAGACAGAGAGAGAGAAGGAGTACAGTGAGAGGGCACTCATAGAGAGAGAGTGACAGGGTACACAGAGAGACAGGGTACACAGAGAGAGAGACAGGGTACACACAGAGAGAGACAGGGTACACACAGAGAGAGACAGGGTACACACACACAGAGTGCACGCAAAAAGACAGAAGACACGATTTGTAAGACAATATTATACTGTCATTTATGACGGACAAGTGACTAGTATATATATATATATATATATATATATATATGTGTGTACAAGAAAAATATATATATTTATTTATTTATAAAATGTGAGGTCGGCTGGGTGGCCGGTAATCCAGATGAATAATCAGAGTATTGCAGTATATAGTGATACCTTTTTTTATTTAATAAACATAAAATTAAATAATATGACTAGCATTAGAGAGCTTCCTCGCTTCCTCGGGTCTTTTGCTCCAGACTTGATATGTTTTTCCAATACAAAAGGTATCACTATATACTGCAATACTCTGATTATATATATATAAATGACCTGCCCATCTTGGGTGACCCTACATGGTTTAGCTCACAGCTTCATTGTGGTACACAACCTCTTCACCATAAGTGTCTGTCACTTCCTGATTGGATTTTACCTCTTGTTCCTCTGGGGGATATAGCGGATAATAACTATTATATGTGATGTCTCAGGTCACGCTACAAGTCCCTGTATGTGACGTGTGTGCAGTGTGTGCAGTTATATGTATTTTATATACAAAGACCATGTGATTTTAGTAAATGTCTTTTAGTGGATGATGATAAATGATCTCTTCGGGTACAAATAATACGCCCCTAAGTGGATCAGCCTCCCAGTAGTAGGATCAAGCATGCCTTGGTTAAGTATAACCTCATCCTAAATTACACAAAGGAAAACATAATGGGCAGATTACAATGGGCTTTATCAGTGGCGGAGCTAGTAAATGGTGGGCCCCAGTGCAGAAATAAAATATTGCCCCTCCCTCCCAATCACCAGTTTAGGCCCCTCTCTGGTAATATATATATATATATATATATATATATATATGAATAATCCGAGTATTGCAGTATATAGTGATAACTTTTGTATTGGACAGACATATTCATAGTTTTCATAACGAGCTTTCGAGAGCTTCCTCTCTTTGTCGAGTTAGAGGCAATACTGATTATAGATTTATAAATGAAGCAAATCATTCCAGTATTCACAAATAACGTTCTGTTCAGCCAGCTGTGCAAGTGTGTAGGGGTGCCAACCAGAGTAAGTAAATTAGGGTCGTAAATAGTTTCACATCTAAGGAACCATAGAGCTGTAACCAAACACAAGAAGAAGGCAAACAAAAATAACATGTATATATGTATGTATCTATCTATCTATCTATATATATATATATATATATATATATATATATATATATATATATATATATATATATATATATATCCATAATCATGAATGTTAGAGGTTACAAGACATTTTTGTAATGAGATAAAAATTCTATATCTACATTAAGGCCTGAGTTATTACTGTTAAAATAGATTAAAATAGATAAAAAAAATAGACAAAATAGTATTGCCTCTGACTCAACAAAGAGAGGAAGCTCTCGAAAGCTCGTTATGAAACCTATGAATATGTCTGTACAATAAAAAAGGTATCACTATATACTGCAAATCTCTGATTATTTATTCATGGCTACCTCACTTTTCATATATATATATATATATGAATGAGATAATATATTTAGTGTAGTGGACCCAACACCAGACCGCCCCTCCCCCCACCCCCTCAGGACCCCCTGGTATTCTTCTCCTACCTGCTCAACGGATTCCCTGCCCTGGCAAAAAAACAAGCGCAAGCAGGGGAAGAATATGAAGATCTGTAAGATGTGGGTGCGCAGATGGTGCGGGGGCTTAGTGCGCCAAGGGCCCTGTATTACTACTCAAGTTCACAAAATATTAAATTAAATATAATAATATATATCATAAAAAATAATAATATAAGATATAAAATTATACCAACTCTGACCATGTGCAGTGACCCTGTATTTACTCCATAATATTGGATTTATAACTGTAAATAATGGAGTAAAAGCTTCTTGAACGATGATTTTAAATTAAAAAATGGTCCTGAATCTCATCAGTGAGTGTCATGGGTCTGGGAAAAATAGAGAACTAGAAGAAAACAAACAAAAACAGATACTAAAGCCATTTTGTTGTTATGTCATTCAGTCATGTCCAACTGATATGAGGTCACATCATGGAGCCAGGACGGATGGTGGAATTAGCATATAAGGGGGTAATAGAGACCGAGCTGGTGGGAGGGACTGGGAGGATGTAAGAAAGGTTCTTGTAGTTGTTGTAAAATGTCACTATCAGGGATTATTTGGGACTAGGACAAAGAAGATAGTAAATCCCTCACTTATATCAGATAGTAAATCCCTCACACATATTAGATAGTAAATCCATCACTAATATTAAATAGTAAATCACTCACTTTTGTTAGATAGTAAATCCCTCACTCATATTAGATAGTAAATCCCTCACTCATATTTGATAGTAAATCCCGCACTCATATTAGATAGTAAATCCTTCACTCATATTAGAAAGTAAATTCCTCACTTATATTAGATAATAAATCCCCCACTTATATTAGATAGTAAATCCCTCCCTCATATCAGATAGTAAATCCCTCACTTATATTAGATAGTAAATCCCTCACTCATATTTGATAGTAAATCCTGCAGTCATATTAGATAGTAAATTCCTCACTTATATTAGATGGTAAATCCCCCACTTATATTAGATAGTAAATCCCCCATTAATATTAGATAGTAAATCCCCCACTTATATTAGATAGTAAATCCCTCCCTCATATTTGATAGTAAATCCCTCACTTATATTAGATAGTAAATCCCGCACTCATATTAGATAGTAAATCCCTCACTCATATTCGATAGTAAATCCCTCACTTATATTAGATAATAAATCCCTCACTTACATTTGATAGTAAATCCCGCCCTCATATTTGATAGTAAATCCCTCACTCATATTTGATAGTAAATCCTGCACTCTTATTAGATAGTTAATCCTGCCCTCATATTTGATAGTAAATCCCTCACTTATATTAGATAGTAAATCCCGCACTCATATTAGATAGTAAATCCTTCACTCATATTAGATAGTAAATTCCTCACTTATATTAGATAGTAAATCCCTCACTCATATTAGATAATTAATCCCCCACTTATATTAGATAGTAAATCCCTCACTCATATTAGATAGTAAATCCCTCACTTATATCAGATAGAAAATCCCTCAATCATATTTGATAGTAAATCCCTCACTTATATTAGATAATAAATCCCTCACTTATATTAGATTGTAAATCCCTCAGTCATATTAGATAATAAATCCCCCACTTATATTAGATAGTAAATCCCTAACTCATATCAGATAGTAAATCCCTCCCTCATATTAGATAGTAAATTCCTCACTCAAATTAGATAGTAAATCCCTCACTCATATTATATAGTAAATTCCTCACCTCACTCATATTAGATAATAAATCCCTCACTTATATTAGATAGTAAATCCCTCACTCATATTAGATAGTAAATCCTGCACTTATATTAGATAGTAAATCCGCACTTACATTAGATAGTAAATCCCTCACTTATATTAGATAGTAAATCCCAAACTCATAGTTGATAGTAAATCCTGCACTTATATTAGATAGTTAATGCCTCACTTATATTAGATAGTAAATCCCGTACTTATATTAGATAGTAAATCCCTCACTTATATTAGATAGTAAATCCTGCACTTATATTAGATAGTAAATCCGCACTTACATTAGATAGTAAATCCCTCACTTATATTAGATAGTAAATCCCAAACTCATAGTTGATAGTAAATCCCTCAGTTATATTAGATAGTAAATCCCGCACTCATATTAGATAGTAAATCCTTCACTCATATTAGATAGTAAATTCCTCACTTATATTAGATAGTAAATCCCTCACTCATATTAGATAATTAATCCCCCACTTATATTAGATAGTAAATCCCTCACTCATATTAGATAGTAAATCCCTCACTTATATCAGATAGTAAATCCCTCAATCATATTTGATAGTAAATCCCTCACTTATATTAGATAGTAAATCCCTCACTCATATTAGATAGTAAATCCCTCACTTATATTAGATAATAAATCCCTCACTTATATTAGATTGTAAATCCCTCAGTCATATTAGATAATAAATCCCCCACTTATATTAGATAGTAAATCCATAACTCATATCAGATAGTAAATCCCTCCCTCATATTAGATAGTAAATTCCTCACTCAAATTAGATAGTAAATCCCTCACTCATATTATATAGTAAATTCCTCACCTCACTCATATTAGATAATAAATCCCTCACTTATATTAGATAGTAAATCCCTCAATCATATTTGATAGTAAATCCCTCACTTATATTAGATAGTAAATCCCTCACTCATATTATATAGTAAATTCCTCACCTCACTCATATTAGATAATAAATCCCTCACTTATATTAGATAGTAAATCCCTCACTCATATTAGATAGTAAATCCCTCACTCATATTAGATAGTAAATCCTGCACTTATATTAGATAGTAAATCCGCACTTACATTAGATAGTAAATCCCTCACTTATATTAGATAGTAAATCCCAAACTCATAGTTGATAGTAAATCCTGCACTTATATTAGATAGTTAATGCCTCACTTATATTAGATAGTAAATCCCGTACTTATATTAGATAGTAAATCCCTCACTTATATTAGATAGTAAATCCTGCACTTATATTAGATAGTAAATCCGCACTTACATTAGATAGTAAATCCCTCACTTATATTAGATAGTAAATCCCAAACTCATAGTTGATAGTAAATCCCGCACTCATATCAGATAGTAAATCCCGCACTCATATTAGATAGTAAATTCCTCACTCATATTGGATAGTAAATCCCTCACTCATATTATATAGTAAATTCCTAACCTCACTCATATTAGATAATAAATCCCTCAATTATATTAGATAGTAAATCCCTCACTCAAATTAGATAGTAAATCCCTCACTCATATTAGATAGTAAATTCCTCACTTATATTAGATAGTAAATCCCCCACTTATATTAGATAGTAAATCCCTCCCACATATTTGATAGTAAATCCCTCACTTATATTAGATAGTAAATCCCGCACTCATATTAGATAGTAAATCCCTCACTCATATTCAATAGTAAATCCCTCACTTATATTAGATAATAAATCCCTCACTTATATTTGATAGTAAATCCCGCCCTCATATTTGATAGTAAATCCCTCACTCATATTTGATAGTAAATCCCGTACTCTTATTAGATAGTAAATCCTGCCCTCATATTTGATAGTAAATCCCTCACTTATTTTAGATAGTAAATCCCGCACTCATATTAGATAGTAAATTCCTCACTCATATTAGATAATTAATCCCCCACTTATATTAGATAGTAAATCCCTCATTCATATTAGATAGTAAATCCCTCACTTATATCAGATAGTAAATCCCTCAATCATATTAGATAATAAATCCCTCATTTATATTAGATTGTAAATCCCTCAGTCATATTAGATAATAAATCCCTCATTTATATTAGATTGTAAATCCCTCAGTCGTATTAGATAATAAATCCCCCACGTATATTATATAGTAAATCCCTAACTCATATCAGATAGTAAATCCCTCCCTCATATTAGATAGTAAATTCCTCACTCATATTAGATAGTAAATCCCTCACTCATATTATATAGTAAATTCCTCACCTCACTCATATTAGATAATAAATCCCTCACTTATATTAGATAGTAAATCCCTTACTCATATTAGATAATAAATCCCTCACTCATATTAGATAGTAAATCCTGCACTTTTATTAGACAGTAAATCCCTCACTTATATTAGATAGTAAATCCCGCACTTATATTAGATAGTAAATCCCTCACTTATATTAGATAGTTAATTCCTCCCTCATATTAGATAGTAAATCCATCACTTATATTAGATAGTAAATCCCTCACTTATATTAGATAGTAATCCTGCACTTATATTAGATAGTAAATCCCGCACTTATATTAGATAGTAAATCCCTCACTTATATTAGATAGTAAATCCCAAACTCATATTTGATAGTAAATCCCGCACTCATATTAGATAGTAAATCCTGCACTCATATTAGATAGTAAATTCCTCACTTATATTGGATAGTAAATCCCTCGCTCATATTATATAGTAAATTCCTCACCTCACTCATATTAGATAATAAATCCCTCACTTATATTAGATAGTAAATCCCTCACTTATATTAGATAGTAAATCCCTTACTCATATTAGATAGTAAATCCCTCACTTATATCAGATAGTAAATCTCTCACTCATATTAGATAGTAAATCCCTCACTTATATTAGATAGTAAATCCTGCACTTATATTAGATAATAAATCCCTCACTTATATTAGATAGTAGATCCCAAATTCATATTTGATAGTAAATCCTGCACTCATATCAGATAGTAAATCCCGCACTCATATTAGATAGTAAATTCCTCACTCATATTGGATAGTAAATCCCTCACTCATATTATATAGTAAATTCCTCACCTCACTCATATTAGATAATAAATCCCTCACTTATATTTAAATAGTAAATCCCTCACTCAAATTAGATAGTAAATCCCTCACTCACATTAGATAGTAAATCCCTCACTCATATCAGATATTAAATCCCTCACTCATATTAGATAGTAAATCCCTCACTTATATTACATAGTAAATCCCTCACTCATATTAGATAGTAAATCCTTCTCTAATATTAGATGGTAAATCCCTCACTCATATTAGATAGTAAATCCCTCAAATCCATGACCTGTAACAATTGGTTCTGGTTACTGTGCACAGAGTAATGTGGAACAAAGCTGGGAGTTACAGAGACATTAACCTAAAACAGATAAGCACCTAATTACATTCCAATCATTGGTATAAAGGAAATATTTGGGTCTTAGTTGAAATAACATATCACAAAGACATCCTAACACCAAAGATAAAGCTGGTTCTTATACAGATTATATTATAAAAGACATGCTTATAAGTCTCTGAAGATCTCTGCAGTGACATGATCACATGATCAGAAGATGATCAGAAGACATGGGGGATAGAATACAAATACCACTGTATACATGGCTCCTTATAGGTATATGCGCACTGCATAGCATAGGATGGATTATACACAAGTTAGGAGACCTACCCACAGACAGTCACTGTTTCCATCTAATGGATCTCATCAGTGTGGGGTTGGATCATATATTGTGCATTTGATTTTGGGGGAGCCATGTATAAACTAGTATTTAGATTAAGAAGTGAAAATGCATTGTGAACTGATTTGCATGCCCCTGCCCAGTTTCCCAGAGTGCAGTGCAATATCTGTATTTCTGTGAATTCTGAGAAGGAAATTATTATTTTTCTTATATTTAGACATTCAAATAGGAACACAAACATACTATTGCGCCCCATCACCCCCTAGACTGATTCTCACCATAGACTCTCCCTCCTCACATGGTCACATCCCATTACATTCTTACATCCCAAGTCACTTTCTCACATCATTATGACCATAGATGCTCTTCAGCCCTCCTGTCACAGGACCTAAACGCTACCACCTCCATCTCTCATGACATAGTCACTACCCCATCTTGCCTTAGAACTCGGGGAAACATGAGTCCTTGCCCATGGCTAAAGAAAAGCCTTTTCCCTACATGACCCTTTAAGCAGCCTAGGGTTACATATTTACCTGGCTTTACCCAGATCATAAGCTCCATCTTCACCCCGAGAGGAATATATATATACACCCCTGAGCCACACACTGCACATGGATATATATGGCTGGGGTGTGTATATATATCCATGTGTAGTGTGTGGCTCAGGGGTGTATATATATATATCCATGTGTAGTGTATGGCTCAGGTGTGTATATATATCCATGTGTAGTGTGTGGCCCAGGTGTGTATATATATCCATGTGCAGTGTGTGGCTCGGGTGTGCATATATATTCATGTGCAGTGTGTTGCCAGGTGTGTATATATACCCATGTGTAGTGTTTGGCCCAGGTGTGTATATATATCCATGTGTATTGTGTGGCCCAGGTGTGTATATATATATCCATGTGTAGTGTGTGGCCCAGGTGTGTATATATATATCCATGTGTAGTGTGTGGCTCAGGTGTGTATATATATCCATGTGTAGTGTGTGGCTCAGGTGTGTATATATATCCATGTGTAGTGTGTGGCCCAGGTGTGTATATGATTTGGATGGATAAATAAATATATATATACTGTATATGTGTATGTATATGTATTTATATATATATATATATGTATATGTATATTTTCAAGGTACGGTTTGGGCCTATATGGTCCTGATTGATTATTTAAGGTTTTTAAGGTACGGTTTGGGCCAATATGGTCACACTTGGTCTTTTAAGGTTTTTGAGGTACGGTTTTGGCCTATACAGTCCTGATTGGTGTAGGGTGTGTTTTTAAGGTACGGTTTGGGCCTATATGGTCCTGATTGGTCTTTTAAGGTTTTTAAGGTATGGTTTGGGCCTGTATGGTCCTGATTGGTCCTTTAAGGTTTTTAAGGTACGGTTTGGGCTTATATGGTCCTGATTCGTCATTTAAGGTTTTTAAGGTAAGGTTTGGGCCTATATGGGCCTGATTGGTCTTTTAAGGTTTTTAAGGTATGGTTTGGGCCTATATGGTCCTGATTGGTCTTTTTTTGTAGTGTATGTTTTTAAGGTACGGTTGGGGCCTAAATGGTCCCACTTGGTCTTTTAAGGTTTTTAAGGTATGGTTTGGGTCTTGAATGGTCTGATTGATTTGCTTGATTTATATCACCCCCAGCTGCAAACCCTCTGTGCCAGCAGATTTGTTTGGACTTGTTGGTCAACTTACTGAACATGAACACCTAGAGAAGAAGAGCCAACTCATTTTTCTGTCAATGTGTATAGATACAATTTTGATATTGCTGTAGTCTTGTCACATGATTTTTTTCCAATCTATATTGTATACCAATGAATTTAACACATTGTTACATTGCTTCATAACATTGCTGCAGTGCTGATCATGTATTTCAATGGGCGGGGCAAGTATAAGGTCATTAGGTGGGGCATTTAAAGGTCATTATGACATCAGGGGGAGGAGTTAAAAGGGGGTGTGGTTTGTGTAAGGGGAGGAGCCAATGTTTTCCCTGGAGGCCCCCCCCAACTTGAAAGTTCACCAGCCGCCACTGGTAACAACATATTGATCTAATGAAGATAATGATATATATGTATGTGGTAAATAAGTAAGAAGCCACCTAGAATATAAAGTTTAAATATATAAACACTAAATATAAAGACAGATAAACACCTGTCTGTCTGGTGTAAATAAGAAGCCATTTAGAGTATATTGAGTTCACATAAAAGTCCAGGTCCTCAGAGATAACCCTCCCTACCACAATATATACATATATACACTAAATGTGACACATAAACTCCCTCCCTCCAAAATATCACTTGTATCCCCAGGTCTGTGCAGCTCCACATAGATCTCTCACATAGTGACTGTAACACACACATTACAGGCCTGCGATACCACGAAAAACGGCCTGGCCAATCAAATAATTGCACAAGCGGTGACATCGTTAGTTGCTCGGCAGATAAATACAGTGAAAAATCAGTCCTACCTTTACAATTGTATGTGCAGAGTGAGAGACAGATTTATATATATTAATATATATATATATATATATATATATATATATATATATATAAAGTAATATGAATGAATAAATGAATATACTTTACCTATTGATATTTAATATGCAGCAATCAATATCCTGAAGAGCTAATAATCTATTTGGATTTTCCTGCATCTGAAAATGTACAGTTGGAGTGTTGATCATCTGAGGAGAAAGTGTCAGCAATGTGGCAAGTGTGCAGTGTAAATAGGCTGCGTGCGCAAGGCCAAACCGTTTTGTTTAGGCGGGTAAGGCAGCATGTTATGTTATGAGTTGTAAGTAAGTGTTGTAAAATGTGTTACTTGGCTCGCAAGCATTTTCCGTCCTTCCTTTGTAATGGTATATTTTGTATCTGCTACGTTCCTGGCTAACTCGTGCGTTCCTGGTGGTGAATTTCGCAGCTCTGTGTCTTTAATGCTACTTTTCACCCACTTACCTCACTCCCTATGTACTCTACACGTATACTCACCCACTTACTTCAATCCCCATGGACCCTACATGTACATTCACCCACTAACCTCACTCCCTATGGACCCTACACGTACATTCATCCACTTACCTCACTCCCTATGGACCTAAATCTTAATTTCAATGTAATGTTTTTATTTTAAATTGTAATTTTTTTATTTAAATTTATTTTATTTTTATTGAAATTATTTATTTTTAGTAAATTACGTTTTTATTATTTACATAAATTTTTAGTTAGGTGTTAAGATATTACAGATTTTTACAGGTACCCCCATGGTAGAGGATTAGGGTACTATGGAAGTCCATAGGGACCCCTATGGTAGCGGACTAATTTAAGATACCATGGGGATCCCTATTGGGGGTGGTCGGTGGGGCATTCCAAGTGCCCTCTGAACACTTAGTACAATTTCTTTACTAATATAACCTCAGAAAACGTAGTGCCCATTTTATTAACAGCATCTACTATTTTATTCCTATTACTATTTCATCTCAACACTCTCAGCATCTGGGTAAGGTCATCATTTTTCACTGATAATGGATGAAAAGATTAAGCACATAAAAGAGTATTTGTATTGGCATGCTTAATACTCCACTGTGATGTCATTATTCAACTTTATGTAGAAAACGTTATCACTTAATTGATTCAAAATCTCTTTCATATAATCCTCATAAATCATAAGCACTAGGGAACATTTCTTATTTGCTGGTGTAATGACCCCAATCTGCCATTTTATTTTCATTAGCACAATTCCTGATAGAAGACTTTGCACACACAGGAAGTTTGTATCTGCACAGTGGGAAAGTGTCAGTAACTACAGTCGGTGCTCTCCGCAGAGCTAATGGGCAGATTGTTAGTTTACAGAAACACCCACCCAGGAACAGGCAAAATGACAGCCTGCAGCAGGCAATAATTGCATGTAGAAGTTGCAATATGTAAAGTTTGTGTTTATACAGTATTTGTTTTTTCTTTTAAATAACACTTTGCAGACTATCAGATTTAGTTAAACAAATGACCATAATTGATGATAATTGGTATGCACCGGATCACACTGCACTCTATATACAGTCAGACATAGTTTGCTTCATTTTCATATGATTACAAAATATGCTGTGTGTTCATAAGGAGTTAAATAACTTACACTAAATGAATAGACTAAGCTAAATAATTTGTGACCTTTTATTAACTGCAAATTGGTCTCAGTGCAGTTTAATTGATTATAATTACTATAATAGGTATATACTAATTAATTATTTACATATAGAAGAATGTTAAAGCTGTCAGAATTTACTCCTGGTGCTTTTTTTTTTTTTCAACAGATGGATCCGAGATCTGGAGTAACATTGGAGAAGACCACATTTGTAACACAGTAGAAAAAACATTTCCATGTTCTGAATGCGGGAAATGTTTCAGTAGGGCCTCAAATCTTAATAAACATAAGATGACTCATACAGGAGAAAAGCCTTTTCCATGTTCTGAATGTGGGAAATGTTTCAGTCAGCTCTCAAATCTTAATAAACATAAGAGGACTCATACAGGAGAAAAGCCTTTTTCATGTTCTGAATGTGGGAAATGTTTCAGTAATGTCTCAGATCTTAATAAACATAAGAGGACTCATACAGGAGAAAAACCTTTTCCATGTTCTGAATGTGGGAAATGTTTCAGTCGGCTCTCAGCTCTTAATAGCCATAAGAGGACTCATACAGGAGAAAAGCCTTTTCCATGTTCTGAATGTGGCAAATGTTTCAGTCGGGTCTCACACCTTAATACACATAAGAGGAATCATACAGGAGAAAAGCCTTTTCCATGTTCTGAATGTGGGAAATGTTTCAGTCAGCTCTCAGATCTTAATAAACATAAGATGACGCATACAGGAGAAAAGCCTTTTCCATGTTCTGAATGTGGGAAATGTTTCAGCCAGCTCTCAGATCTTAATAAACATAAGATGACGCATACAGTAGAAAAGCCTTTTCCATGTTCTGAATGTGGGAAATGTTTCAGTCATGTCTCAAATCTTAATAAACATAAGAGGACTCATACAGGAGAAAAGCCTTTTTCATGTTCTGAATGTGGGAAATGTTTCAGTCATGTCTCAAATCTTAATAAACATAAGAGGACTCATACAGGAGAAAAGCCTTTTTCATGTTCTGAATGTGGGAAATGTTTCAGTAATGTCTCAGATCTTAATAAACATAAGAGGACTCATACAGTAGAAAAACCTTTTCCATGTTCTGAATGTGGGAAATGTTTCAGTCGGCTCTCAGCTCTTAATAGCCATAAGAGGACTCATACAGGAGAAAAGCCTTTTCCATGTTCTGAATGTGGCAAATGTTTCAGTCGGGTCTCACACCTTAATACACATAAGAGGACTCATACAGGAGAAAAGCCTTTTCCATGTTCTGAATGTGGGAAATGTTTCAGTCAGCTCTCAGCTCTTAATACACATAAGAGGACTCATACAGGAGAAAAGCCTTTTCCATGTTCTGAATGTGGGAAATGTTTCAGTCATCTCTCAGCTCTTAATAGCCATAAGATGACTCATACAGGAGAAAAGCCTTTTCCATGTTCTGAATGTGGGAAATGTTTCAGTCAGGTCTCACATCTCAAGCAACACATGAGAACTCACACAGGATAAACACCATTTGCATGATCTGAAACTCACATGAGAAAATGTTTCAGTAAGATTTGAAATGACACAAGAAAACTCACACAGGATAAAGACCAGTTGTATGTATGGAATGTGGGTATTGGTTTAATATGAGTCCGCCATTACACATCAACATGACACATCATGCAATTCTACTTCACTCATATAAATGTAAGTAATTAAAAACATTAGCAAGCTCATAAAGATCTATGGATATCTGAGTTGTAAATCACGTTAATAGAGCAGTAAGTTGTACTAATGTATCAGCTTGTATTATTACAATACATGATATGATGCTGGACTGTGCATTGCTGCTTTTTGCTTGGTTACCAATAACCTTTAATTTAAGGGATCCAGAACGTATAGACTTTGCTCTACACCATCATGCTGAGCACTCATAATACATTTGTGGACCTGTAAACTAAGCTATATATATTTTTTATATAATCTTTATGTTTTTTTAACCTAATAGCCCCTTCCATTAATTTTCCTATTTTCTATGTACATTTGTTTCATCAAACAAAGCAATGAGTTTAAAGGGCTTGAAAATAAAAAAAAAACTATGCTTTTAGGTACTGAAAGACTCATAAATGTCAATAAAGATATTTTTTAATTGATTAAGAATTGACTGGGATATTTCTTGATTTATTCATACATCCCCCTCATCCACTGTTCTCTCTAAGCTGTGCGCGCCCACACATACCCTGAGATGAGCGCACACAACTAAACATGGAGTGCACACAGATCCCTAGGGGGATATGTAATCATAGTTTTCCCCATTAACTTTTTCCACCCATTAAGAAATTTGTCTCCATTGACCCTATATACATTTCATTTTGCAATGTATGATTCCTTTCTTTGTTATGTGCTTATAACGTTTTCCCAATTAATTGTTTCCACCCAGGGAGAAATAGATCTCCATTGAATCACACAGGACAAAAGGAAAAGGTTCAATGTAGATCAATTTCCTTAATGGGTGGAAAAAGGTTCATGGGAAAACTAAAATTAAATATCCACCTGTAGGGAATTAGAAATGAATGTTCTTTCATATGGAATTAGTACGTGATGCCCCCAGGCTGGTGGAGATAGTGACTGAGTACTTGGTGGGAACAAAGAACAGAATCTGTGGTTAAATGACTGAAGATATTTAGAATATCTGAAGGAGTTACTATTTAGTAAAAATAGTGCACTTTTATGGTATACTATGTCCTTGATTCAATTGAGCTATCGTTGTGTACAGGAGCCCGTAAACTAATTTGCTGTTCAATTTGTGTCTTTTTGCAAGCTGCAAACGATCTACGGGTTACAGGCTTAAAATCCCTGCGGTTGTAAAAATAGTTACTTACAACCCATCTAAGCGTTTGATCTTTTAAGCTCGCAACAGTTACAATCGCAAAATCGCTATTTAATTGCTACAGTTCCTCAAGCCCGCAAATGATTTCACACCCGTAAATGTCAAATGTAGAAGGAGACACAGGGGAGGGGGAAAGAGACACAGGGGAGGGAGAGAAGGGGGGAAGAGACTGGAGGAAGAGGAGGGGGAAAGATTCACAGGGGAGGGAAATGGGGGAAAGAGACAGAGGGGGGGACAGGGAAAGATACACAGGGGAGGGGGAAGAGACACAGGGGAGGGAGAGGGGGACAAGAGACCCAGAGGAGGGAGGGGGGTTAAAAACAAAGGGGGGAAAGGAGACACTAGGGGGGATGAGACACAAGGGAGGATGTAGACAGGGGGAGAGATTCGCAATAAGCGCCAAAGGCACTCATTGTGAGGCCCTTGATGAGCGCCGCCAAAGGAGCTCATCGCTAAGCCAATAAAGTCGAGGGTGGGAGAGGTAGAGGGGAGAAGCTCACAATGAGCGCCAAAGGCCCTCATTGCAATGCCTGTGATGAGCACCAAAGGCTCTCATTGCGAGGCCCATGATGAGCACCAAAAAGACGCTCATCGCGGGGCCAGTAAAGTAGAGGGGGAGGCTCCCATTGTGTGGCCACCAGCATTGTCAGGCTTCACTTTTTATTGCCGTCATTTTTTAATAAAAGCCATTACTGTATAATTACTCCCACCCTTATTCACAACTCAATCCTATCAAAAGGAACAGAGTGATAGTAAAGTAAAAGATCACTCTTATTGACATGATTACAGCAATTCGAACCCTCAAGCAACCAGAAAAAAATGTAATCACGTAATTTAAATACAAATTAAGGTTTACAGGGCTCAACAAATGCCAGGAGCCAGGTTATGATGCCACAAAATGCTTACAGGCACCTAGATTTCATCCACTGTACGTCTCTGCAGTTTGATTTTATCTGGAAGTAGACAGGCATGAGTGACTGAGCCAGGGCAGTGTTAGGATTAAATACCCCGAACATGAGTGACTGAGTCAGGGCAGTGTTGGCATTACATACCCCGGGCATGAGTGACTGAGCCAGTGCAGTGTTGACGTTACATACCCCGGGCATGAGTGACTGAGCCAGTGCAGTGTTAGGGTTTCATTCCCCAGGCAAGAGTGACTGAGCCAGGGCAGTGTTGGGGTTACATTCCCCGGCATGATTGACTGAGCTAGGGTAGTGTTAGGGTTATATTCCCCGGGCACAAGTGACTGAGTCAGTGTAGTGTTAGGGTTACATTCCCCGGGCATTAGTGACTGAGCCAGGTCAGTGTTGGGGTTACATTACCCGGCGTGATTGACTGAGCCAGGGTAGTGTTAGGGTTATATTCCCCGGGCACAAGTGACTGAGTCAGTGTAGTGTTAGGGTTACATTCCCTGGGCATGAGTGACTGAGCCAGTGCAGTGTTAGGACTACATTCCCCGGGCATGAGTGACTGAGCCAGTGCAGTGTTGGCGTTACATTCCGTGGGCATGAGTGACTGAGCCAGTGCAGTGTTAGGGTTACATTCCCCGGCAGGATTGACTGAGCCAGGGTAGTGTTAGGGTTATATTCCCCGGGCACAAGTGACTGAGTCAGTGTAGTGTTAGGGTTACATTCCCTGGGCATGAGTGACTGAGCCAGTGCAGTGTTAGGACTACATTCCCCGGGCATGAGTGACTGAGCCAGTGCAGTGTTGGCGTTACATTCCCTGGGCATGAGTGACTGAGCCAGTGCAGTGTTAGGGTTACATTCCCCGGGCATGGGTGACTGAGCCAGGGCAGTGTTGGCATTACATTCCCCTGGTTCAGCGCTGCACCCTCCAGCCGAATGTACCTGTGTGTAAGTGAGGAGTGAAAGCTGCTGCTGCTAGAACAGCACTCACTGACACATATACTTAGCAGAGCATCCTATGTGCAGCTAATCTAGGCCTCTTTATTATGCAACTATCAAGCAACCAGAAACTACATTTATCAAGCATCTACCAATCTCCATGTGTGCCGGTTAACTGGGAGTCTACTGTACTATAAATGGAGATTAAGATCTATTGTAAATTCAATAGCTCTGCAGCATTGTGAAAAGAGTTCACCCAATATTATGTATATACAATTAAGAAGTCTTTCTTCATAACTTAGCCCCTCTAATCCCCTTATTAGTTTTGTTGCCCTCCTCTGTACCTTTTCCACCTCTAAAATGTCCTTTTTATGACGTGGTGCCCAAAATTGTACTCCATATTCCAAATGAGGGCATACTAGAGATTTGTATAGTGGCAGAATTATATTTGCTTCCCTTGTTTCTATACCCTTCTTAATACATGCTAATATTTTATTTGCCTTTGCAGCTGCTGCTTGGCTTTGAGCACTGTTACCTTGATGGTTGTCCACAAGCACTCCCAAATCCCTTTCAATATCTGATACCCCTAGATTTGCTCCATTAAGATTATAAATTGCATGGCTATTTTTCCTTCCCAGATGCATAAGCTTACATTTATTCGTATTATATCTCATCTGCCATTTAGATGCCCATTCCTCAATTTTATGTAAATCCCTTTGGAGGGAAAGCACATCTTTATCTGATTTAATTACCTTGCACAACTTTGAGTCATCAGCGAAAATGGAGACACCACACTCCAATCCTACCTCTAAGTCATTAATAAATATGTAAAAAGGGAGAGGACCTAATACTGAACCCTGAGGAATCCCACTTACCACATTAGTCCAATCAGAGTATGTTCCTTTTACCACAACCCTTTGCTTCCTGTCTTTTAGCCAGCTCTCAATCCATGAGCAGATATTTACTGCAACTCCTGTATCTCTTAGTTTGCACAATAGTCTCCCATGTGGCACTGTATCAAAAACCTTTGCAAAATCCAAAAAGACTACATCCACTTAGTTGCCTTGATCCAGGTTCCTACTAACCTCCTCATAGAAACTAATTAGATTTGTTTGACATGACCTATCCCTCATAAACCCATGTTGACTCCTATTTATAATCCTGTTCATATTGTATATTGTCCCTTATTAACCCTTCTAAAAGCTTCCCCACTACAGAAGCGAGGCTCACTGGTCTATAATTCCCCGGATTTGCTCTTGCTCCCTTTTTAAATATAAGTATCACATCTGCTTTTCTACAGTCATCTAGTAGAGACCCTGTGTTGATTGAATCTTGAAAAATTAAATATAATCGTTTGGCTATTACAGAACCCAGTTCCCTTAGTACCCTTGGATGTATTCCATCAGGACCCGGGGCTTTATTAACATTTATTTTTTCCAACCTCTTTTGGATTACTTCCTGTGTTAACCAATTATTTGGCAAAGGTAGTGTAGCCCCATTATGTTGCAGTGTCCCAACCACTGGTACCTCCCTTGTGTATACCAAAGAAAAGAACCTATTTAGCTCATCTGCCTTTTCCTGGTCACTAATTTTCAGATTGCCTGTGTCACTTTCTAATGTTCCTATAGCTTCCTTCCTCACCTTCTTCCCATTAATATACTTAAAAAAGATTTTAGGCTTAGTCTTACTCTCTTTTGCAATTAATTTTTCATTTTCTATTTTAGCCAGTCTAATAGCCCTTTTGCAAGCCTTGTTGATTTCCTTGTACTCCCGTAAATCAGTCTCTGTCCCCACTTGTTTGTATAATTTAAATGCCTTCTTTTTACTCTGTATCTTGATCTTTAAATCATTGTTAAGCCACATTGGATGCAATTTACTCCTTTTACTTTTATTACCACATGGTATATGCCGATGTGTATGTATATTCAGTAAGTATTTAAATGTTGTCCATTTAAGGTCAGCGTTTTTACCTATCAGTTCTCTGTCCCAGTCTATACTTTGTATCGCTGCCCTTAGACGGTTAAAATCTGCCCTTTTAAAATTAAGAGTTTTTGTTGACCCCTTAAAATGTTGTTTTTTTAATTCAATCTCAAATTAGACTGTGTTGTGATCACTGTTTCCCAAAGGTTGCCCTATTCCAACATTAGATTCTATATCAATATTATTTGTGATGACTAAATCCAAGATGGCATCATTTCTAGTAGGTTCTTGTACAACCTGGGTCAGATAATGATCCCTGAGTGTACTCAAGAACCTGCTCCGCTTAGATGAACTGCTGGTCTTATTTATCCAGTTAATTTCAGGGTAATTAAAAACTCCCATTATTAGAACTTGACCATGCTTAGCTGCATTTTCTATCTGTAACAATAATTGTATTTTCTCACTTTCAGCTATATTTGGGGGTTTATAGCATACGCCTACTAATATTGTTTTGGAATTTGCTGCTCCCCTATTTAACTCTACCCACAAACATTCAGCTTTATTACTAGGTCCACCATAAATATCTTCTCTGACTATAGGCTTAAAGTCAGGCTTAACATACAGACAAATTCCTCCTCCTCGTTTACCATTGCCTATATCTTTCCTAAATAGGTTATAACTATTCAGATTAACAGTCCAGTCATGAGATTCCTCCCACCATGTTTCGGTAATGCCTATTAAATCCCATGTTTCATTAATTGCTAATAATTCTAACTCTCCCATTTTTCCTGGCAAGCTTCTGGCATTAGCAAGCATACACCTTATGTTATGAATCTGTAGTTCTGAAGTGCTTGCCACTGTACTTGAATTACTTAGTACTACCTCCCTATTGACTATACTACCCCTCCCCCCATCTCCTCCCCTATGAGTTGTTAATTCATCCCTTATACCCTCTACACTTTCTACCCCATTACTTATATCTAGTCCCTCCCCTCCACCTACTAGTTTAAAAACTCCTCCAGCCTTTCTACCATCCTATCCCCTAGTACAAAAGCTCCCTCATCATTAGGGTGCAATCCATCCCTACTGTAGAGATTGTACCGAAGTGACAAGTCAGCCCAGTGCTCTAAATACCCAAACCCCTCCTTAGTGCACCACATCTTTAGCCACGCATTAACCTCCCTAAGCTCCTTCTGCCTCCCTGGGCTAGCACGTGGCACGGGTAGTATCTCAGAAAATACTACCTTGGAGGTCCTTGACTTCAGCTTATTACCTAGTTCTCTAAAATCATTCTTTAGGACACTCCATCTTCAACTAACTTTGTCATTGGTACCAATATGTACCAAGACCGCTGGTTCATTTCCAGCCCCTCCCAATAATTTGTCTACCCGATCCACAACATGACGAACCCGAGCACCCGGGAGACAGCAAACTGTTTGATTGCTGTCTACCGGGAGACAGCAAACTGTTTGTACCTAATAATAGAGTCCCCTACAAACAAAACCTGTCTGTTGCTCTGCCTATTCTGCCCTCCCTCTCCTCCAGTAGAGCTGTTCTCCCGGCTGTTAGAGGGAACAGCTCTATCTGGCATTGCCATTCCTGAATGGGCATCCCCAACAGTTTCACTCAATCTGCAAATCTGTTGGTGTTTGCCAACTCAGAACTGGCCTGCCTCCTCCTGTTCCCCCTGCTTCTCCTTGTAACTGTAACCCAGCTACCTCCCTGGACATCCTCACTAGCCCCAGCTCCGCCCTCCATGCTAGGCCCTTTCCAGTGGAGCAGTATCACTAAGTGCTGCAATTCTCCTCTCCACGTCTCCAATTAGAACTTCCAGAGAGGCAACATGTTCACACCTCTCACAGAGGTATGGACCCTGGATCATGTGTTCCAGTATTGCATACATATGACAGGATGTACACTGAGTGAGGTTGCCACTGGACTGACTCATAATTAATATTATTGTCTACAAAATTTCAGTGGGAAAAATAAAGAATATAAAATAATATATTTGTATAAAGTTTTCCTCCTTTGCACTATAAATCTGCCCTCCCTTTTCTTTTATTTAAACTCCTACACTTTCACTAGAACTGCACCTGATACCGAAAATGTTCGCAAGCTCACAAGTTCGCCCCTTCTCCCGTTTATACTAACTTCTGCCTTCTCACCTGGGCACAATTAGTGCACTCTGCAATTTATCAGCCTTTACCTGTAAAGGAAAATCCATGTGTAAACAGGCCCCAAAACAGTTTACAAACCTTTTATACTAGTTAAACAGTCAAGCCACACCCCTCTCACCTGGGCACAATTAGTGCACTCTGCAAATTATCAGTCGTTACCTGTAAAGGAAAATCCACTTGTAAAAAAAATATTAGTCACATGCCTTTATTATTATATACTAGCAAATTGCACGTCAAAAAATGACGGCAATAAAATTGTAAAGCTGGGAATGCTGTTTGTGACACAATGTGAGTGTACTGGGTGGCTCAACTATATAGACCGCTATAGCACACTAATAACACTATAAGTGGAATGAGGGTCATCCAGGATCCTCATGACACAAAGTGTTTTCAATACACTTTGTTATCCCTGTCTCTTATCGGTGTCTATACAGACCTGTATAAGTCTCTATTTAACTTCATTAGTCCCATAAGGGTATGTAAAGACCTTCATGGGACAGATAGACACCTAAGATGAATCCCATAAGTGCTATGAGGGTCCTCCAGGACCCTCATAACACTAAGTAGAAACACTACACTGCACTATACCCCCCCCCATAAACCATTAAATGTAAAGTAAGTCCCCTCTACTGTAACCTATTAACTTCTACACTACCTACCTACCCTACCTAGCTACCCGCTAATAAACCCCGCCACCCCACTAATTACAGAAAATAATAAAACCTAACTCACAAAAAGTAATAAAACTTAAGTTACAGAAGTTAAAAAATTTACATTACAAAAATTTTAAAAAACAAACTCAACAAAAACAAAAAAACATTACATAAAATAAAAAAATCTACATTACAACCCCAACCCCCCACAGTACAGAAAATAAAAAAAAATTACGCACCTAAAAAGGAAAGGCATACAATATATATATACACATTACATTAGAATACAATACCCCAAAAAATAAATACAAAACCTACCTTTCTAAAATACAATAAATACTATCTAACATACATACATCCCCCTCTACATAAAATACAATAAATCCTAGCTAACATACATACCCCCCTCTATATAAAATACAATAAATCCTACCATAAATACATCATCTCTATCTAAAATAAAATAAATCCTATCTAAAATACATACATCCCCTGCATGTAAAATAAAATAAATCCTATCTAGCAGACATACACCCATTCTATGTAATATACCAAAAGAACCTAACATACATACATCCTCTCTATGTAAAATATAATAAATCCAATCTTCATACCCAAACCCTAAACCTAAGCTACAATACAATAATTAAGACCACTTACCTTTGCAGATCTACCTTCAGATCAGCAACCTAGGAAAAAATGAAAAAAAAGAACTAGTACAAAACATTTACATTAGTGATGTCGCAAACATAAAATTTTCGGTTCGCGAATCGCGAACCGCCGCAAATGTTCGCGAACCGGCGAACATCGGCGAACCGCCATAGACTTCAATGGGCAGGCAAATTTTAAAACCCACAGGGACTCTTTCTGGCCACAAAAGTGATGGGAAAGTTGTTTTAAGGGGTCTAACAACTGGACTATGGCATGCCGGAGGGGGACCCATGGCAAAACTCCCACGGAAAATTACATAGTTGATACAGAGTCTGGTTTTAAGCCATAAAGGGCATAAATTACCTAACATTCCTAAATTGTTTGGAATAACGTGCTTTAAAACATCAGGTATGATGTTGTATCGATCAGGTAGTGTAAGGGTTACACCCGCTTCACAGTGACAGACCAAGCTCCCCGTTTAACGCACCGCAAACAACCGCAAATAGTCCATTTGCACAACCGCAAACTCCCCATTTGCACAAGGTTGGATACCAAGCTAGCCATGTCCCGTTCCATGTCCTCACTGATGTCATTGAAGGTCTCTTCCTCCACCCAGCCACGTACAACACCAAGGGTCCCCGAAAGGTGACAACAAGCCCCCTGGGACGCCTGCTGTGTGGTCTTCCACCTCCTCAAAGCCACCTTCCTCCTCTGACTCCTCTACTTCAGACTCCTCTCACTGCATTGCCTCTCTCTGCATTATTATAAGGTGTGTTAAGTAGTACTACTCTTATCAGTTTAAAACCTGTTACAGCACATATCAGGGGGCGTGTATAAGGCCTGGATTTTTAGAACCGGGAGATGGAAAAAGATGCTTTGTTGGTCGTATCACTTCAATTTTGGGGCACTTTGTGACATTAGCTTCTTACGCTCAAACATGTCCTTTACAGGCACCTGACTATGGGCAGATGAGCAGAAACTGCTCAAGGCGAGAGACGCAGTGGCGGATGGTTGAGAGAGGGCAAGGAGGACAGCAGTGGTTGATGTGGCTGATGATGCTGCACCAGGAGGAGGATGGCGGCTTTGAGTTTGTGTGCTGCTTGTACTCATGTGTTGGTCTGTAGTCACCCAAACATTAGGTCTCAACCTGTAGAGAATAAGGGAACCAGGCTACTCTAGACCTCATTCATCATTACCGGTTTTGACAGATCGGTACTATGCGTCCAAGCTACTGTGACAACAGATATGAGTGGCACTGTGCACTTGCAGAAGTTGGCAGAGTAGACGCTGTAGGTCTGACACACACGCTTGCAGAAAACTAACTGCTATGCAATCTATTACAGTAGAAAAAATGTTTTTTGTTTTAAATGTACACTACTGTTACACCAGATATGAGTGGTGTGTTAAGTAGTACTACTCCTATCAGTTTAATCCCTGTTATGTGCCTTTTTTGGGGGTTTGGTTGTTGAAGGCACAGTGCAGCACCAGAGGCCAGAAAAATTAGGCATGTACACATGCCTGAAAAATTAGGTATTGTTGATCTTGCAGCGAGCAGAGAAGAAGGTAGGCCTGATTCAACGCCCCATCCCGCATACCCACACTCAGAGATTGAGGGGGGGACCTGAGAAGGCCACGGGTCGGAGATATAAAGGGGGGCCATCCCAAATAAGCACACAAGCGGGGACAAAGGTAGTGAATGGGGACATAGAGGCCCATGGACTGACGGTCGCCATCTTGGCAGGAAAAGGGCCCAGCAATTAAGCCAAACTGACCCAGCACAGGCAGCTACTTGAGTCAAACTCTGTACAATTACACCTTAATAAAGCTGAAACATGCAGCAGCAGGGATTCTAAACGGCCACACGGGGACAAGGAGGCTAACAGCCCCCACAGTCTCTGCACCACTCTTTTTAACAGATAACCCAATGGGCTAACCAGGGACCTTGCCCACATAAAAAAACAGAATTTTATTGGAGGAATTATTAGTGTCTTTACCCCCCAAGAGAGGACATAATATACGGTATCTTTAGACTACCTGATGGCCAAACCTCCTTTAGCCCCAATGCTATCCAAGAAACATTTCAAAACTTTATCTGACTGGGTGTCTATAGAGGGACATTAGCACTGACCTTTATCTGACTGGGTGTCTATAGAGGTACATTAGTACCGTCCTTTATATGACTGGGGGTCTATAGGTGACATTAGTACTGACCTTTATCTGACTGGGTGTCTATAGAGGGACATTAGTAATGACCTTTATCTGACTGGGGTTCTATAGAGGGACATTAGTACTGACCTTTATCTGACTGGGGATCTATAGAGGGACATTAGTACTGACCTTTATCTGTCTGGGGGTCTATAGGTGACATTAGTACTGACCTTTATCTGACTGGGGTCTATAGAGGAACATTAGTACTGACCTTTATCTGTCTGGGGGTCTATAGGTAACATTAGTCCTGACATCCTGCTGCAGTATTATTACTCCCAGTACTCCCAGGCTTGCTACTATTAGATATAATAACCTCAGTTTCGTTTCCTTATCTGTTGGTAACATCAAAATATGATTATTAAATATTTCATATTTGTTTGATTTTTTCTCCCAAAGTGAACCCCTTTGTGTGTGTCCCATAGATGTGGCGTTTCCGCTCTGCGTATGTTGGATTTGCACCACTCAAAAAGTATGAAAAGAGATCCCCCCCCTTGAAGCCCATTAATGACATCATCAGTAAATTGTATGTAACAGATTCCAATGTTTAGGGTTTATGAACCAATACTGCGATCATATCATTTATGACAAAAATCCGTATTTGTCGTATTATTCAGACGCGCGTGCATCTTTGTGTTACATTTCCTGATACTTTTATTATCTTGATCTTTATATATTTACTAGCGACTTGCCCATCAAAAAATGGCGGCAATAAGATTGTAAGGCAGGTAATGGTTTGGACGAGACATTCATTTTGTTGGCGGTCAGAGATCCTTCGGCGCTCATTGCGAGGCTGTTGGTTGTATTTTTTTTCTGATAGGCGCTTTTGCTGTTATTCTTTGGTCGGCGGTGATGTGTTTTTTGCGCTTATTGCCAGGCTTTGTGTGCTATGAGCAGCGTTGGTGCTCGTTGTGAGGCGCGCAGTGAATAGCTTTTATGTTTAATGTGATAATGTTTTTTTTTGTGTATATGTATTTTTGTATGCTAAAGAAATCATTACTAAATGAATATACTTTACCTATTTGTAAGTAATATATGCAGGAAGCATTGTGCTGAAGAGCTGACAATCTGTTTTCATGTTCCTGCAGCATACAATGTAGGTTTTCAGTGCTGTGGAGCTGCTGTGTAAGTGTCAGCAATGTGCGCAGTGTGTAGTGTAAATAGGCTGCGTGCGCGAGGGGAAGCCGTTAGGGTAGCTGGGTACTTCCGCATTGTGTAAGTTAGTGTTGTAAAATGGCGGGGAATGTGTATATGGTACGCGGGTGTGGATGATTTAGCGTCCTTGTTAATAGTGTATCTTTACCTCGTACGGCTTTTTAGGAAAATCTGTATGTGTTTCGCATGTTTAGGGTCCTGGAGACTCGTTTTCTTTTTTTCAACGGCCATTTTTTCTCTCACTTAGGTGATTTTCGGGTGTCTAAACTCATGAATTTGGACTTAAATGGAGGTGTAACTTCACTTGCAGAGGTCCTCGGTGCCCGCCTTGCTGTGGGTAAGCTTTTTATGTGTTTATTGTGTGTATTTATTGTGTTTTTAATGTTTTAAGTGCGTGCGGTTCGGGCGTTAAGGTCGTATTTTTGTGAGCTCGTAATGTATTTTTTTCTAAGTCCCGTATTTTTGCATGGTAAGTCCGTAAATTTGATGGTGTAAGTCCCGCCTGCGGCTCATTGCAGCAAACGTGGGAGCCTTCGGCGCTACTTGCCAGCAACTCTGGCCCTCGCTTCGCAAGCCCGCAGCGTTAGCAACAACCCGCCTGCTCACAACTATATATGTGATATCTGTAACGTCTTCCCCAGTTGGCACTTGTAAATCGGCTAAGCGACAAAAAAAATGGCGTCCGGAAAAAATGAAAATGAGGCTACACGACCCCAAACCGCGCAAAACATCGCCAGCCATATACGACTTTTACCTAGGAACAGACGAGGTACAAAATACACTATTAGAAATAATGGAAACTGCTGGCGAGCCGCGTAACACATACACAATCGCCGCCATTTTACAACACTAACTTGCAACTAATAACATTACAAATCTAAAATGGCGCGTTACACGACTATACAAGCGGTTTCCCCTCGTGCACTGCGCACATTGCTGACACTTACACCTCGGGTCACCAACAGTCCAAATGTACACTGTAAGCTGCAGGAAAATCAAAACTGATTGTTAGCTCTTCAGGTTATTGATCACTGGATATATTAATTACAAATAGGTAAAGTATTTTAGTAATTAATTAATTCATTATTATTAAAAAAAATATATATAAAAAAAATACGCTTAATAGCATATTTTACACTGCGGTTACTTTACATACATTAACGCTTCGCACTTCCTAATACATTTGTTCATTCACAATAGTTATTATCGTGCATTCATTTAATAAGTATTAATTAGTAATGGAAAATAAAAATGTAGACTTTACACTACACTAAAATGTTTTACTTTTTACTCTGCAGTTATATATCTGGATTACTGCTCATTGGCTGCCAGCGATAGCACTCTCAAAGCAGTTACAAATCTAAATCACTTTATTATGCTCTGAGACCTGAATAATTTTTTTAATTTACACTGCACAAATTTTTTTTATATATTTAACACTGTACTTATATATCTGTCTTTGCGATGAGCGCCGAAGATTGATCGTTGCAAAGCACGAAACATGAAGGACACGAGGGAAGAGACTCACAATGAGCGCCGAAGGTCCTGAGTACAAAAAGCATCACATTGTGTGGCAAACAGCATTGCCATGGCTTCAAACTTTATTGCCCCGTCATTTGTGCCAGGCAAGTCACTAGTGATATAATATAACATAATGCAATAAAATATTATACAGTACACATGGGTGTTGGAACTGGGGGGGAGTAAGGGGTAACCCCCCCCCCCCCCAGATTTCTTATCGTATGTATGTATGCGTATAGAAGCTAACAGGGGAGGAGAGAGGGGGAGGAAACACAGGGGAGAGGGAGAGGAAGACACAGGAGAGGGGAGAGGGGGAGGAAGACACAGTGTAGAGGGGGAGGAAGACACAGGGCAGAGGGGGGAAGAGAAACAGGGTAAGGGAGAGGTGAGGGGAAGAGACACATGGGAGGGGGGAGAGACACAGGGAAGAGGGAAGGGGGAAAAGACACAGGAGAGGGAGGAAATAAACACTGGGGAAGGGAGAGGGGGTAGAGACACAGGCAAGGGTGGGAGAGACACAGGGGAGAGGGGGGGGAGAGAGACACATGGGAGGGAGTGGGGTGGAGACACAGGGGAGAGGGGGGGAGAGAGACACATGGGAGGGAGTGGGGAGGAGACACAGGGGAGGTCTTCTGCTTTATTATTATTCCTATTATTATTACTATATAATGTGTAATACGGACCACTTTGGCAATGAGCGCCGCAGGGGCTCATTGCAGGCGAGCCTCGCGTAGCGAGGCGAGATGTTAATACGGACCACTTTGGCAATGAGCGCCGTAGGCCTCTATATATCATTCCTGGCTTATTCAGATATATGGAGGATGAATCCGTGGACGTACCTGAAGAGAGTGGTCGCCATGTTCATGTGGTGTTTATTATGACACTAGCGACTTGCCCGTCAAAAAATGACGGCAATGTTATTGTAACTGAGCTAATGTTGTTTTGTGTGTAATAGTAAACATGTAATACATTAATAAATTAATAGACTTTACCTATTTGGAAGCATTGTGTTGAAGAGCTGTGAACCTTGTTTGCACACAGAACTACAGCACTAAGCTCACTGACAGTACACACAGACCTACAGCACCAAGTACACTGACAGTACACATAGACATATAGCACCAAGCACACTGACAGTACACACAGACCTAGAGCACCAAGCACACTGGCAGTGCACACAGACCCATAGCACCAAGTATACTGTCAGTGCACACAGAACTACAGCACCAAGTACACTGACAGTACACACAGACCTACAGCACCATGTACACTGACAGTACACACAGACCTACAGCACCAAGAACACTGACAGTACACACAGACCCATAGCACCAAGTACACTGGCAGTGCACACAGACCTACAGCATCAAGCACACTGACAGTACACACAGACTCACAGCACCAAGCACACTGACAGTACACACAGGTGCTCATTGCAGGCAAGCCTCGCATAGCGAGGCGAGCCGTTAATACGGACCACTTTTTTCTATGGAGCAAACTGCTCCATATGTATATTAATAACTATACAACTTTCCAAACATACACATCTCATTGCAATACGCTAGTAATAATAATAATGCACAAGAGTCCTTCAGAACTGCACTGGACACTGAATAAACTTGCCTAGCTATGGTTTTCCCTATTGAATTAGTATCACCTACACTGTCCCTCCTCTCAGTAAGACTGCAAGGTACTAATGATTCCAAAATGGCTGCTATCCATGAGGTAGAAGGGTGTAGAAGGGAGTGTATGCTGCTGATTGGCTGGAATGTGTCTGCTGACTGTGACATGCAGGGTCAAAGTTTGCTCAATGATAAAGTATATGTTCGCAGTTCGCCGCAAACGCGAACATGCTATTTTCGCCGAAAAAAGTCAGCCGGCGAACTATTCGCGACATCTCTAAAGCCCAGCTGTGAACTGCCTTTAAGAGCAGCAGAGAGATGGGTGGAGTCTCTCTCACTTAGGCTTTGGGCCTAAGAGCTGTGAGCTGTGTGTAGAGCTGCAGTGTGTATGCAGAAGAAAACCCTGGACAGCTCAGCTGCTATTGGATCCTGAGAGCTGGGATAAGTGCTGAAGCAAGACAGTCAGTAAGACTGCTGTGTTACAGAGATTGCTCGCAGAGAAGACTGCTGTGGTATAGGAGATATTCCACTGTTAGAGGATTTTTCTGAAGACCCCATTCCTAAGAAGCCGGATTCAATAAGGGAGAAAAAGGTTGGTGCCAAAGGCATGTTGTTTTCACCATATAAGGATAAGGAGTACAAAGGCCCCAGGGAGAAGAGTGCATTGAGAGAAAGTAATAGTCCCTCATCACAAGAGGGTGACAAGGGTCCCTGGGGTGAAGCATATGGGAGAGAAGGGTGGGCCCTATGCTTCACCCACTATTGACAGAAGCTGTAGAGGAAAAGTCCTCAAGAGATACCCGAATCAAGCAGAGAGTTTATACTGTGGACTGTGTTATTATACCTGCAGACCGAGAAGCGGTCTCAGAGCTAGTCAGGGCGTTCCTGGTTATAGTAAGCCCGTTTATGTAGAATTTTATTTTGTGGCTGAGGATAAGCACTATTTTCTTTCTGTTTGTGCTAACAAATAAATAGCAGTAAAACTAAGCCTCTAACAGCCTACTGTGTCTTCCTCCCTAAATAAGTTAAAGAGATAAGAAAACAGGATGCAAACCCTGTCAGAAGGGGGCGCCCTGCCACAATATATATATATATATATATATATATATATTCTCTCTATCTGTATGTAGATATATATATATATATATATATATATATATTTTTTTTTTTTTTCTCTCTCTCTTTGTCTCTCTCTGTGTGTCTCTGTCTCTCTATCTCTCTGTCTCTGTCTGTCTCTCTCTCTCTGTGTCTCTCTCTGTGTGTGTCTCTGTCTCGCTCTGTCTCTCTCTGTGTGTCTCTATCTCTCTCTGTGTGTCTCTGTCTCTCTGTCTCTCTCTCTGTGTCTCTCTCTGTGTGTGTCTCTGTTTCGCTCTGTCTCTCTCTCTGTGTCTCTATCTCTCTCTGTGTGTCTCTGTCTCTCTATCTCTCTCTGTGTGTCTCTGTCTCTCTATCTCTCTGTCTGTCTCTGTCTCTCTCTCTTTGTGTGTCTCTGTCTCTCTCTCTTTCTCTGTCTCTATCTCTCTGTGTGTCTCTGTCTCTCTCTCTCTCTGTGTCTCTCTCACTATCTCTATGTATATATATATAAATATATATATATATATATATTCTCTCTATCTCTATGTATATATATATATATATATATATATATTCTCTCTCTCTCTATGTGTGTATATATATATATATATATATATATATATATATATATATATATAGACTGTCTCTCTCTCTATGTATATATATATATATATATATATATATATATATATATATATATATATATATATATATATATATATTCTCTCTATGTATATATACATATATTCTCTAGATGGCTACTTAACTCTCTTTCTCTAAGTAATAAGTCATCTACAATATAAAGTATAAACACTAATAGATTTCTCCCAGTATATGTCACAGCTCCAGCCTCTTCTGTTTATATCACAGAGATGTCTCACACATACATTGCAAGGGCACAACAACATGACAACTCTCCTGACCAATAAAATAATTGGCTAAGCGATGACGTCACCAGTTGCTTGGCAGAAATACACTAAAACATGCTGTCCGATCGTTACAAGCGTATGTGCACAGTGTGAGAAAGTTGTATGTGCACAGTGTGACCATGGAAACTAAATGATAGAACCGCCCCCTAACTGTGGTGATTGGCTGCTGCTTGTGCTCCAGCGCTTTCCGGGACTTGTAGTTTGGCAGAGACTTCCGGTACATTCTCTTCCTGTTCTTCGAGGGAGTTTGCGGCCTAGAGGTGTGTGTCCGAGCTCTTAGCAGGTAAATAAAGCGATTACTGATTACTTAATGATGAGGAGATAACGTAGGGGGTTATAAATACCGGAATATAATGATATTAGTGTATTAGGAGGTATGAGAGTCTATATGTACATATATTTATGGTGTGTGTGTAAATTCGTATAGTTATTGTCTGAGGAGGTGGAGCTCAGTGTGTATATATGTCAGACCAGCTCTCACAGATAGAGGGAGAGAGTAAGAGAGATGGGAGGGGGATAGGGGGAGATATATATAGAGGGGGGGGGGGGGTAGATGGAGAGAGGGAGTGAGACATATAGATAGTCAGACAGACAGAGGGATAGATAGACAGATAGAGGGATAAATAGATAGCTAGAGGGATAGATAGATGGAGGGATAGATAGATGGAGGGATAGATAGACAGAGGGATAGATAGATAGACAGCCTCACTCCCATCACTCTGTATTATATATATATATATAGTATAATATCATTATATCCAGTATCTGTTCCTGTCTTTATCCCACTAGCACCTGATAACCGGTCACAGATAGATAGATAAATAGATAGATAGATAGATAGAGGGATAGATAGATAGACAGATAGAGGGATAGATAGACAGATAGACAGCCCCTCTCCCATCACTCTGTATTATATATATGACAAAAAATGACGGCAATATAATTGTAAGGCAGGTAATGCGGTTTGCTACACAAAGTAAGTATTTTGGTTTTGTGAGTACTTTCGGCGCTCATTGCAAGCCTATTGGTGTATGTTTGGTTATCATAGCTCCTTTGGCGCTCATTGCAAGGTTTGTGCTGATGGCTTTTTGGCGAGCATTGCGAGCCTCTCCCCTGGTGTAGTTGTGCTCTTCTAAACACCGTTGACGCTCCTTGTGAGGCGCGCACTGAGCGCCTTTAGCGTTTATTGTGATTTTGTCGTCTGTTTTTTTTTTTTTCTGTGTATGTGTTTTGTAATGATAATTAATTAATTAGTAGAGTTATAAAGTAACTAGCGACTTGCCCGTCAAAAATGACGGGGCAATAAAATAAAGTGTTGAAATGCTGTTTGCCACACAATGTGAGTGTACTGTGTGCCTCAACTATATAGACCCCTCTAACACACTAATGAAGGCATGTAATAACACTATAAGTGCCATGAGGGTCATCCAGGACCCTCATGACCCAAAGTGTAACCACTACACCATTTTAACCCGGTCACTTATGGGGGTCTATACAGACCCTCATAAGCCTCTATTTAACCCCATTATTCCCATAAGGGTATTTAAAGACCCTCATTGGACAGTTAGAAGCCTAACATTACCCCGTAAGTGCTATGAGGGTTCTCCAGTACCCTCATGACAGTAAGTATAAACACTACACTGCACTATAGCCCCCTAATAATCCATTAAATCTAAACTAACAGCCCTCTACACTAACCTATTAACACCTCCACTACCTACCTACACATCCTACCTACCCCCTAATAACCCCCCACCACTCTAATTACAGAAAGAAAAAAAATAATCTACATTACAGAAAATAAAAAAACATAAGTCAGAAAACATAAAAAAAGGAACATTACAGAAAATAAAAAAATACATTATAACCCCCCCACTACAGAACAAAAAAAAAACATTAAACACCTGAAAAGGAAATGTATACAATAGAAATAAAATACAATGCAAATAAAATACATACAATACAAATAAAATACAATACAATCCCCTCTATCTATCTAACATTCAATCAATACTATCTATCTAAAATAGATCCCCCTATCTAACATACTATAAATGCTATCTCTATACAAAAAAACCTTAATCTATGCTAAAATAAAATGTTTAATAATAACAATATAAAATAATTCTAATCTAAAGCCGGGGCAGAAGAGTAGGAGGCCGGAGACCATCGCGGGGAGGAAAGTACAATGTAGATTATGTTTATTATATTTTGTGTTATGTTTATGTATTTGTACTAATGTTATGTTTTTTTTCAACAGGGGCCACGCCGGAGAAGAAGAAAAGAAGAAGGACGGGGGCATGCTGGAACGGTGAGTACAATGTTTAGAATGTTTATTTATTTTCTGTAAATGTGTTGGACTAATTTATTTATTTTTTTATACAAAATCTAAGAATAGTGACTCTTTTCAGAGCCCCATAATACTTAGAAAATTCAGACAAATATTCTGTTTTGGGTGCTATGCCTATAAGCCAAAAATATTAACTAAATCTATAATCTGAAAACTAGCGTCCACACAAAAGAATAGGACAACAAATAGTAGTAAGACATACTAATTTATGACTAGAAATCTACTTTTCTATACAAGAACCTATAATCCTAAACCCACAACCGAAATCTCTAATCACAACAGTGTTGCACACAAAAGAGGATAGTACTAAAACATAAAAATATGCACCTAGAAAACAAATTAAAAGCAGGAAAAAATATATATATATTTTTATTTACAGATTAAAATTGGCAGATACTGACAAGAAACAGGAAAAGATAAGACGCCAAACTAGAGAACGACAAAAACAATGTGTTGTACTCATTTTTTTTCCATAGGTTGCTGATCTGAAGGGACATCTGCAAAGGTAAGTGGTTTTAATTATTTTATTTTAGCTTAGAATTTTTTTTTTTATCTAGAGATAGCATTTATTGTATGTTAGATATCTAGGGGGTATTTTATTTTATTTGTATTGTATGTATTGTATTTGTATTGTATGTATTTCATTTTCAGGTGTGTAAGTTTTTTTTTTTCCTGTAGTGGGGGGTTGTAATGTATTTTTTTTTTCTGTAATTTTCCTTTTATATTTTTTGTGACTTAGGTTTTTTTATTTTCTGTAATGTAGATTTTTTATTTTTTTTCTCCTAGGTTGCTGATCTCACAGGACATCTGCAAAGGTAAGTGGTCTTAATTATTTTATTTTAGCATAGATTTAGTTATTTTTATATAGAGAAAGCATTTATTTTATGTTAGATAGGGGGGTATTGTATTGTATTTTATTTTGTATTGTATCTATTCTATGTATTGTATGTATTTTCTTTTCAGGTGTGTAATGTTTTTTTTTTTCTGTAGTGGGGGGGGGTTGGAATGCATTTTTTTATTTGATTTTATGAGTTACAGGGTTAATTCAGGGTTTATAGGTGTTTTCTATTGACCCCCATGAGTGACAGGGTTAATTATCTGTTTATGGGGGTCTGTATTGACCCCCATGAGTGACACGGTTAATTAAAGGCTTATGGGTGTCTGTATTGACGCCAATGAGTGACAGGGTTAATTATAGGTTTATGGGCATCTGTATTGACCCCCATGAGTTACAGGGTTAATTCAGGGTTTATAGGGGTTTTCTATTGACGCCCATGAGTGACAGGGTTAATTATAGGTTTATTAGGATCTGTATTGACTCCCATGAGTGACAGGGTTAATTATCGGTTTATGGGGGGTCTGTATTGACCCGCATGAGTGTCAGGGTTAATTAAGGGCTTATGGGGTTCTGTATTGACCCCCATGAGTGACAGTGTTAATTATCGGTTTATGGGGGTCTGTATTGACACCCATGAGTGGCAGTGTTAATTATCGGTTTATGGGGGTCTGTGTTGACCCCCATGAATGACAGGGTTAATTAAGGGCTTATGGGAGTCTGTATTGACCCCCATGAATGACAAGGTTAACTAAGGGCTTATGGGGGTCTGTATTGACCCCCATGAGTTACAGGGTTAATTCAGGGTTTTTAGGGGTTTTCTATTGACCCCCATGAGTGACAGGGTTAGTTAAGTGCTTATGGCGGTCTGTATTGACCCTCATGATTGACAAGGTTAATTAAGAGTTTATGGGGGTGTGCATTGACCCCTATGAGTGACAGGGTTATTTATAGGTTTGTGGGGGTCTGTATTGACCCCCATGAGTGACAGGGTTAATTAAGGGCTTATGGGGGTCTGTATTGACCCCCATGAGTGACAGGGTTAATTAAGGGCTTATGGGGGTCTGTATTGATCCTCATGAGTGACAGGGTTAATTATAGGTTTATGGAGGTCTGTATAGACCCCCATGAGTGACAGGGTTAATTATAGGTTTATGGAGGTCTGTATTGACCCCCATGAGTGACAGGGTTTATTATCGCTTTATGGAGGTTTGTATTGACCCCTATTAGTGACAGGGTTAATTAAGGGCTTATGGGTGTCTGTATTGACCCCCATGAGTTACAGGTTTAATTCAGGGTTTATAGGGGTTTTCTAATGACCCCCATGAGTGACAGGGTTAATTAAGGGCTTATGGTTTTTTTATTGACTCCCATGAGTGACAGGGTTAATTAAGGGCTTATGGGGGGTCTATATTGACCCCCATAATTGACTGGGTTAATTAAGCGCTTATCGGGGTCTGTATTGACCCCCATAATTGACAGGGTTAATTAAGCGCTTATCGGGGTCTGTATTGACCCCCATAATTGACAGGGTTAATTATAGCTTTATCGGGGTCTGTCGACCCCCATGAGTGACAGGGTTAATTAAAGGCTTATGGGGGTCTGTATTGACCCCCATGAGTTACAGGGTTAATTCAGGGTTTATAGGGGTTTTCTATTGACCCCCATGAGTGACAGGGTTAATTATAGGTTTATGGGGATCTGTATTGACCCCCATGAGTGACAGGGTTAATTATAGGTTTATGGGGATCAATATTTACCCCCATGAGTGACAGTGTTAATTATGGGTTTATGGGGGTCTGTATTGACCCACATGAGTGACAGGGTTAATTAAGGGTTTATGGGGGTTTGGATTGACCCCCATGAGTGACAGGGTTACTTATAGGTTTAGGGGGGTATGTATTGACCCCCATGAGTGACAGGGTTAATTATGGGCTTATGGGGATCTGTATTGACCCCCATGAGTGACAGGGTTAGGTATAGGTTTATGGGGGTCTGTATTAATCCTCATGAGTGACTGGGTTAATTGAAGGCTTATGGGGGTCTGTATTGACCCCCATGAGTGACAGGGTTTTTTAGGGGTTGATGGGGCTTTGTATAGAGCCCCATGAGTGATAGGGTTAATTTTTATTTTTATTTTATTACGGGTCCTTTAAGGACCTTTACGGACCCGTAAGGCGGGAAATTTGAATTTTGATTACAGCTGGGGTTCCCGATCGCGTGCGATCAGGGACCCCCACTGCAAGGGTTAATGTGAGGTTAATCGGGGACCCCCACTGCTAGGATTAATGTGTGGTTAATGAGGGTTGCCGAGCTTATCTCGGATCCCTTCTTGGCTAAGTTGTACGTGGCTGGGCGGTCCGAGGTCATGGTTTCGGCGGCCAATTTTTTCCTTGCTTAGCCGTTTTTCTAGTTGCGAAACAATGGAATTTGGGGTTAAATTCCAATTTAATTTCACTTCCAGATGTCCTGGCTGTCTCCCCGTGCTGTGGGTGAGTGTTTTTATTTTATTTTTGGGTTTATTAGTGTGTTTTTAGTGTTTTTGCTCGTGCACTGTTCGGGGGGTTAGTGCTGTGAGACACAGGGCAGGGAGACGAGGAGGGGAAGGAGAGGACTAAGTGCTGCGAGTTAACGGTTGTGTGGGGTGCTTTGGGGGCGCTGTGGAACTAAGTGCTGCGACTTTAGAGGTATGTGGGGTTGTGTTGTTACAAAGTCATGCGCCTTAAAGCCTCCACCTTCTGCAAATGCGGCCGCTCGCAAAGAGTGACGACAATTCGTAGTTTGACAACTATTATATGTGATATACTTGACCTATTTGTAATTAATATATGCAGCAAGGAATGTGCTGAAGAGCTAACAATCTGTTTTGATTTTCCTGCAGCATAAAATGTAGATTTGCAGTGTTGTTGAGCTGAGGTGGAAGTGTCAGCAATGTGTGCAGTGTTTAGTGTAAATAGGCTGCGTGCACGAGGGGAAACCGTTTGTGTAGCTGTGTACTTCCACATTCTGTAGGTTAGTGTTGTAAAATGGCGGCGAATGTGGTACGCGGGTGTGGAGCATTTAGCGTACTTCCAAATAGTGTATTAATTACCTTGTACGGGTCTGTGTAAAAGTTGTATGTGCCTGCCGGTGTTTTCCGTGCTTAGGGGTCGTGTAGCCTCGTTTTCTTTTTTTTCGGTGGCCATTTTTTCACTTGCTTAGGGGATTTTCGAGTAGCGAAATTCTCTAAATTGGCTTTAAATCTGCATGTAACCTCATTCCCAGACGTCCTGGCTGTCCCCCCTTGCTCAGTTTATTTTATTTTATATTTTGTGTGTGTTTCTTATTTTTTGCGGCTCGTATTTTTTTTCCTCAGTGGCGGTTTCCTTTTGTAAGTGTTACGGGCCGTAATTTTTTAGAGGCGATTTTTTCAAAGTGCAACGGGACTCGCAGTGTGAATTGTTTATTAGATTTTTCTGTTGATGTTTAGTTCCGCGGGTTGTGGGTATGATGCGCAAGTTGTGCGGGGTCGTGTAACAAATCCCAGTGTGTGACCGTCTCATGTTTATTTGTACAGACCATAATGACATGTAACAAATCCCAGAGTGTGACCGTCACATGTTTATTTGTACAGACCATAATGACATGTAACAAATCCCAGCGTGTCACTGTCTCAAGTTTATTTGTACAGACCATAAAGACATATAACAAATCCCAGTGTGTGACCGTCTCATGTTTATTTGTACAGACCATAAAGACATATAACAAATCCCAACGTGTGACCGTCTCATGTTTATTTGTACAGGCCATAAAGATGTGTAACAAATCCCAGCGTGTGCCCGTATCATGTTTTTTTGTACAGACCATAAAGACATGTAACAAATCCCAGCGTGTGACCATCTCATGTTTATTTGTACAGACCATAAAGATATATAACAAATTCCAGCATGTGAACGTCTCATGTTTATTTGTACAGACCAAAAAAACAAATAACAAATCCCATGTGTGAGCATCTCATGTTTATTTGTACAGACAGTGATAAAGTGACACCATCAGATCTCTCAGAGTCTGACCAAGAAGAAGAGACAAATATGAGGAGTCCCCGGGAGATTAAAGAGGAGGAAATTCCTGTAAATATCAGTGATGGTTAGTAATATCTTATGGACAATTATCACTCAGTTCAGTCCTTATTGAGGTGGATTTCTCCTTCATCTCTCACCCAGGAAGTTTTACAAACATCGCAGCTCATGATAAAGGTGAATTAAATAGATTTTAAGACACAAACACCAGATTGATAGTAAATAATTACAATGGTGAAGGTCTATAATCTGTTTATCTCTATCTGTAGGACCTTTAGATGTGAAGCCTCCAGTTGTGTCCAAGGTTGAACAAGAAGATCTGAATATAAGAGATCAGCAGCAGGTGAAGGAGGAGGAGAATCCTGGGAATATCAGGGAAGGTGAGGAATTAATACACAATAAGAACATGAATAATACATTCTGTAATGTCACACTGTCACCATAACTATATTTATTTTATCTTAAAGAGAATTGAAAACTGTCTATACATTGCAATAGCTATTTATCTCTGTAGTACATAATTCTCGAGATATGCAGCATTGTTTGTGCAACTCAGTATCGTAATGGATAGCTCAGAGAGCTTTATAAGGGTGGGGGGAGGGGCTAGAATTTAGTACTGGCCAATCATTACTAATATCAGTCATTATCTTAATGTCTAACACATGCACGCAGCAAATGTACGGGATAATTCACATTCACATGAATACTTACGATGTTGGTCACGCTTTGCGGCCCTCGCGCAGCAATAATCGGCGAAGGCGCTCATTGCAGGCCTCGCAATGAGTTCCACAGGCGCTCATCGGCAGCGGCGCCGCACTTAGGCTTAGGGCTTGCGATAAGCGATGCACGCCAGCGGCGGACGCTGGACTTACGACCCGTACGACTTAGTACCTCGGTCTGTAAATTTACACCCGGGATCTGTTTCTGTAGATATTTATGTCAGATAGTTGTGTAAATCTGTACAAATCCATTTTACAGTGTATTAATAAAGTAATATGAATTAAAAAATGAATATACTTTACCTATTGATATTTAATATGCAGCAATCAAAATCTTGAAGAGCTAACAATCTATTTGGATTTTCCTGCATCTGAAAATGTACAGTTGGAGTGTTGATCATCTGAGGAGAAAGTGTCAGCAATGTGGCAAGTGTGCAGTGATAATAGGCTGCTTGCGCAAGACCAAACCATTTTGTTTAGGCGGGTAAGGCGGCATTTTAGAATCCTAATGTTATGAGTTGTAAGTAAGTGTTGTAAAATGTGTTACTTGGCTCGCCAGCATTTTCCGTCCGTCCCTTGAAATGGTATATTTTGTATCTGCTACGTTCCTGGCTAACTCGTACGTTGCTGGCGGTGATTTTCACAGCTCCGTGTCTTTTAGCCTCGTTTTTATTTTTTTCATCCGTCATTTTTTTTCTCTCTTTGTCGATTTTCAAGAGCCGAAACTTCTTAAATGCGACTTAAATTTGCGTGCAACCTCACTCCCAGACGTCCTGACTTTCTCCCCGTGCTGTGTGTGATGCTTGTTTTTTATATTTTGTTTTTATTTTTCTGTGTTTTTGGTGTTTTTTGATGTACGCGCTTCGGCCGTTAACTTCATATTTTTTATTTTTCTAAGTCCCTATTTCCTCATTCCGCGTTATTGTTTTTTTTCTAAGTCCCGGGGTCCGCATTTGCGGCCTGCAATGAGCCTTTGGCTCATTGCAACTGATGTGGGAGCCTTTGCGAGGTCCGCATTTGCGGCCAGAGCTGCGGCCCTCGCTTTGCGAGGGACGCAGTTCTGTGAGCTAACTTTGCTAGCTCGCAAAGTTTGACTGTGAGCTCAGCACAGTTTGTGCACAGATGCACTCTATGGTCTCTACATGTACATTCACCCACTCACCTCAATCCCCATGGTCTCTACACGTACATTCACCCACTCACCTCAATCCCCATGGTCTCTACACGTACATTCACCCACTCACCTCAATCCCCATGGACCCTACACGTACACTCACCCACTTACCTCAATCCCCATGGACCCTACACGTACACTCACCCACTTACCTCAATCCCCATGGACCCTACATGTACATTCACCAACTCACCTCAATCCCCATGGACCCTACACGTACACTCACCAACTCGCCTCAATCCCCATGGTCTCTACACATACATTCACCTCAATCCCCATGGTCTCTACATGTACATTCACCCACTCACCTTAATCCCCATGGTCTCTACACGTACATTCACCCACTCACCCCAATCCCCATGGACCCTACACGTACACTCACCCACTTACCTCACTCCCTATGGACTCTACACGTACATTCACCAACTCACCTCAATCCTCATGATCACTACACATACATTCACCTCAATCCCCATGGTCTCTACATGTACATTCACCCACTTACCTCAATCCCTATGGACCCTACACGTATACTCACCCACTTACTTCAATCCCCATGGACCCTACACGTACATTAACCCACTTACCTCACTCCTTATGGACTCTACACGTATACTCACCCACTTACTTCAATCCCCTTGGACCCTACACGTACATTCACCCACATACCTCACTGCCTATGGGCTCTACATGTACATTCACCCACTTACCTCACTCCCTATGGACTGTACACCTACATTCACCCACTTACCTCACTCCCTATGGACCCTACACGTACATTCACCCACTTACCTCACTCCCTATGGACCCTACACGTACAATCACCCACTTACCTCACTCCCTATGGACTCTACACGTACAATCACCCACTTACCTCACTCCCTATGGACTCTGCACATACATTCACACACTTACCTCAATCCCTATGGACCCTACACGTACACTCACACACTTACCTCAATCCCCATGGACCCTACACGTTCATTCACCCACTTACCTCACTCCCTATGGACTCTACACGTACATTCACCCACTTATCTCACTCCCAATAGACCCTACACATACATTCACACACTTACCTCACTCCCTACGGACCTAAATGTTCATTTCAATGTAATGTTTTTATTTTAAATTGTAATTTTTTTATTTTAATTAATTTTATTTTTATTGTAATTATTTATTTTTAGTAAATTAAGTTTTTATTTTTTACATAAAGTTTTAGTTAGGTGTTAAGATATTACGGATTTGTACAGGTACCCCCATAGTAGAGGATTAGGGTACTATGGAAGTCCATAGGGACCCCTATGGTAGAGGACTAATTTTAGATACCATGGGGATCCCTATTATGGTCGGTGGGGCATTCCAAGTGCCCTCTGAACACTTTACTAATATAACCTCAGAAAAAGTAGTGCCCATTTTATTAACAGCATCTACTATTTTATTCCTATTACTATTTAATCTCCATACTCTCAGAATTTGGGTAAGGTCATCCTTTTTCAATGATAATGGATAAAAAGATTAAGCATATAAAAGTGTATTTGTATCGGCATGCTTAATACTCCACTGTGATGTCCATATTGAACTTTATGTAGATATCGTTATCACTTAATTGATTCAAAATCTCTTTCATATAATCCTCATAACTCATAAGCACTAGGGAACAGTTCTTATTTGCTGGTGTAATGGCCCCAATCTCCCATTTTATTTTCATTAGCACAATTCCTGATAGAAGACTTTGCACACACAGGAAGTTTGTATCTGCACAGTGGGAAAGTGTTAGTAACTACAGTCGGTGCTCTCCGCAGAGCTAATGGGCAGATTGTTAGTTTACAGAAACACCCACCCAGTAACAGGCATAAAAAATGACAGCCTACAAAAGGCAATAATTGCATGTAGAAGTTGCAATATGTAAAGTTTGTGTTTATACAGTATTTGTTTTTTCTTTTAAATAACACTTTGCAGACTATCAGATTTAGTTAAGCAAAAGACCATAATTGATTATAATTGGTATGCACCGGATCACACTGCACTCTATATACTGCACATTCAGACATATTTTGCTTTGTTTTTGTATGATTTGACTTTTTATTAACTGCAAATTGGTCTCTTTAATTGATGATAATTACTATAATAGGTATATACTAACTAGTTATTTCCATATAGAAGAATGTTAAAGCTGTCAGAATTTACTCTTTTTTTTTTTCAACAGATGGATCCAAGATTTGGAATAACATTGGAGAAGACCACATTTGTAACACAGTAGAAAAACTATTTCCATATTCTGAATGTGGGAAATGTTTCAGTCAGGTCTCACACCTTAATAAACATAAGAGGACTCATACAGGAGAAAAGCCTTTTCCATGTTCTGAATGTGGGAAATGTTTCAGCCAGCTCTCAGATCTTAATACACATAAGAGGACTCATACGGGAGAAAAGCCTTTTTCATGTTCTGAATGTGGGAAATGTTTCAGTCGGGACTCACACCTTAATACACATAAGAGGACTCATACAGGAGAAAAGCCTTTTCCATGTTCTGAATGTGTGAAATGTTTCAGTAATCTCTCTGCTCTTAATATCCATAAGAGGACTCATACAGGAGAAAAACCTTTTTCATGTTCTGAATGTGGGAAATGTTTCAGTCGGGACTCACACCTTAATACACATAAGAGGACTCATACAGGAGAAAAGCCTTTTCCATGTTCTGAATGTGGGAAATGTTTCAGCCAGCTCTCAGATCTTAATACACATAAGAGGACTCATACAGGAGAAAAGCCTTTTCTATGTTCTGAATGTGGGAAATGTTTCAGTAATCTCTCTGCTCTTAATATCCATAATAGGACTCATACAGGAAAAAAGCCTTTTCCATGTTCTGAATGTGGGAAATGTTTCAGTCATCTCTCTGCTCTTAATAGCCATAAGAGGACTCATACAGGAGAAAAGCCTTTTCCATGTTCTGAATGTGGGAAATGTTTCAGTCATGTCTCACACCTTAATACACATAAGAGGACTCATACAGGAGAAAAGCCTTTTCCATGTTCTGAATGTGGGAAATGTTTCAGCCAGCTCTCAGATCTTAATACACATAAGAGGACTCATACAGGAGAAAAGCCTTTTCCATGTTCTGAATGTGGGAAATGTTTCAGTAATCTCTCTGCTCTTAATATCCATAATAGGACTCATACAGGAAAAAAGCCTTTTCCATGTTCTGAATGTGGGAAATGTTTCAGTCATCTCTCTGCTCTTAATAGCCATAAGAGGACTCATACAGGAGAAAAGCCTTTTCCATGTTCTGAATGTGGGAAATGTTTCAGTCATGTCTCACACCTTAATACACATAAGAGGACTCATACAGGAGAAAAGCCTTTTCCATGTTCTGAATGTGGGAAATGTTTCAGCCAGCTCTCAGATCTTAATACACATAAGAGGACTCATACAGGAGAAAAGCCTTTTCCATGTTCTGAATGTGGGAAATGTTTCAGTAATCTCTCTGCTCTTAATATCCATAAGAGGACTCATACAGGAGAAAAGCCTTTTCCATGTTCTGAATGTGGGAAATGTTTCAGTCATCTCTCTGCTCTTAATAGCCATAAGAGGACTCATACAGGAGAAAAGCCTTTTCCATGTTCTGAATGTGGGAAATGTTTCAGTCGGGTCTCACACCTTAATACACATAAGAGGACTCATACAGGAGAAAAGCCTTTTCCATGTTCTGAATGTGGGAAATGTTTCAGCCAGCTCTCAGATCGTAATAAACATAAGAGGACTCATTCAGGAGAAAAGCCTTTTCCATGTTCTGAATGTTGGAAATGTTTCATTCAGGCCTCACATCTCAAGCGACACATGAGAACTCACACAGCATAAACACCATTTGCATGATCTGAAACTCACATGAGAAATTGTTTCAGTAAGATTTGAAATGACACAAGAAAACTCACACAGGATAAAGACCAGTTGTATGTATGGAATGTGGGTAAGGGTTTAATATGAGTCCACCATTACACATCAACATGACACATCATGCAATTCTACTTAAATCATATAAATGTAAGTAATTAAAAACTTTAGCAAGCTCATAAAGATCTATGGATATCTGAGTTGTAAATCACGTTAATAGAGCAGTAAGTTGTACTAATGTATCGGCTTGTATTATTACAATACATGATATGATGCTGGACTGTGCATTGCTGCTTTTTGCTTGGTTACCAATAACCTTTCGATTTAAGGGATCCAGAACGTATAGACTTTGCTCTACACCATCATGCTGAGCACTCATAATACATTTGTGGACCTGTAAACTAAGCTATATATTTTTTTTTTTATATAATCTTTATAATATTTTTTAACCTTAATAGCCCCTTCCATTAATTTTCCTATTTTCTATGTACATTTGTTGCATCAAACAAAGCAATGAGTTTAAAGGCCTTGAAAATAAAAAAAAACTATGCTTTTAGGTACGGAAAGAGTCAGAAATGTCAATAAAGTTATTTTTTAATTGAATAAGAATTGACTGGGATATTTCTTGATTTAATCATACATCCCCCTCATCCACTGTTCCCTCTAAGCTGTGCGCGCGCACACATACCCTGAGATGAGCGCACACAACTAAACATGGAGTGCACACAGATACCTAGGGGGATATGTAATCTTAGTTTTCCCAATTAACTTTTTCCACACTAGGAGAAATAGATTTCCATTGACCCTTTTCCTTTTGCCGGTGCTCCCTTTGAGATAGCGCTGGTGGACGGAGAAACTCGATAGGGCAAATCTGGTGCTGATGTCAGATGTCGACGTCCGACATTAGCTTGCTCTCTCAAAGCATCAGAGTCATTCACCCTTCCATGCTGTGTAAACAACATTTCAATGTGTGCACATAACAAATCAAAGAATCACACAGGACAAAAGGAAAAGGGTCAATGGAGATTCTCCCTGGGTGGAAACAATTAATTGGGAAAACGTTATAAGCACATAACAAAGAAAGGAATCGTACATTGCAAAATGAAATGTATATAGGGTCAATGGAGATCAATTTCTTAATGAGTGGAAAAAGGTTCATGGGAAAACTAAAATTAAATATCCACCTGTAGGGAATTAGAAATGAATGTTCTTTCATATGGAATTAGTATGTGATGCCACCAGGCTGGTGGAGATAGAGACTGAGTACTTGGTGGGAACAAAGAACAGAATCTGTGGTTAAATGACTGAAGATATTTAGAATATCTGAAGGAGTTACTATTTAGTAAAAATAGTGCACTTTTATGGTATACTATGGCCTTGATTCAATTGAGCTATCGTTGTTTACAGGAGCCCGTAAACTAATTTGCTGTTCAATTGAAGTCTTTTTGCGAGCTGCAAACTATCTACGGGTTACAGGCTGAAAATCCATGCAGTTGTAAAAATAGTAACTTACAACCCATCTAAGCCTTTGATCTTTCAAGCTCGCAACAGTTACAATCGCAAAATCGCTATTCAATTGCTACAGTTCCTCAAGCCCGCAAATATTTTCACACCCGTAAATGTCAAATGTAGAATAGGTCTCACAAGGGGGTTTAACTACTGTTCGTAGCACTGTAAATGCAAATAAAAAATCAATACTACACTTCAAAAGATGGGGAAAGTGATGAAAGACATTACAATTAATTGCTCAACAGCCTCAAGCTCGTAAATATGCAATCAAAGAATATTTTTTTATGTGTAATTTCGGTTGTATATCAATTTTAGGAATCAATGAGTTAATACATATCAGGCCATACATACCAGCGTTACATACCCCGGGCATGAGTGACTGAGCCAGGGCAGTGTTGGCGTTACATTCCCCGGGCATGAATGACTGAGTGAGGGCAGTGTTGGCGTTACATTCCCCGGACATGAGTGACTGAGCCAGGGCAATGTTGGCGTTACATTACCCGGGCATGAGTGAATAAGTCAGGCCAGTTTTGGCGTTACATTCCTCGCGGATAAGTGACTGACGCAGGACAGTGTTGGTGTTACATACCCCGTGCATGAGTGACTGAGTCAGGGCAGTGTTGGCATTACATACCCCGGGCATGAGTGACTGAGCCAGCGCAGTGTTGGCATTACATTCCCCGACATGAGTGACTGAGCCAGGGCAGTATTGGCGTTACATTACCCGGGCATGAGTCACTGAGTGAGGGCAGTGTTGGCGTTACATTCCCCGGGCATGAGTGACTGAGTCAGGGCAGTGTTGGTGTTACATTCCCCGAACATGAGTGACTGAGTCAGGGTAGTGTTTGCGTTACATTCCCCGACATGAGTGACTGAGTCAGGGTAGTGTTGACGTTACATTCCCCGGGCATGAGTGACTGAGTCAGGCCAGTGTTGGCGTTACATACCCCGGGCATGAGTGACTGAGCCAGGGCAATGTTGGCGTTACATTACCCGGGCATGAGTGAATAAGTCAGGCCAGTTTTGGCGTTACATTCCCCGGGGATAAGTGACTGACGCAGGGCAGTGTTGGTGTTACATACCCCGTGCATGAGTGACTGAGTCAGGGCAGTGTTGGCATTACATACCCCGAGCATGAGTGACTGAGCCAGGGCAGTGTTGGCATTACATTCCCTGACATGAGTGACTGAGCCAGGGCAGTGTTGGCGTTACATTACCTGGGCATGAGTCACTGAGTCAGGGCAGTGTTGGCGTTACATACCCCGGGCATGAGTGACTGAGCCAGCGCAGTGTTGGCATTACATTCCCCGACATGAGTGACTGAGCCAGGGCAGTATTGGCGTTACATTACCCGGGCATGAGTCACTGAGTGAGGGCAGTGTTGGCGTTACATTCCCCGGGCATGAGTGACTGAGTCAGGGCAGTGTTGGTGTTACATTCCCCGAACATGAGTGACTGAGTCAGGGTAGTGTTTGCGTTACATTCCCCGACATGAGTGACTGAGTCAGGGTAGTGTTGACGTTACATTCCCCGGGCATGAGTGACTGAGTCAGGCCAGTGTTGGCGTTACATACCCCGGGCATGAGTGACTGAGCCAGGGCAGAGTTGGCGTTACATTACCCAGGCATGAGTGAATGAGTCAGGCCAGTTTGGGCGTTACATTCCCCGGGGATAAGTGACTGACGCAGGGCAGTGTTGGTGTTACATACCCCGGGCATGAGTGACTGAGTCAGGGCAGTGTTAGGGTTACATTCCCCGGGCATATGTGACTGAGTCAGGGCAGTGTTGGCTTTACATTCCCCGACATGAGTGACTGAGTCAGGGCAGTGTTGGCGTTACATTCCCCGGCATGAGTGACTGAGCTAGGGCAGTGTTGGCGTTACATTCCCCGGGCATTAGTGACTAAGTCAGGGCAGTGTTGGCTTTACTTTCCCCGGACATGAGTGACTGAGCCAGGGCAGTGTTGGCGTTACATTCCCCGGGCATGAATGACTGAGTGAGGGCAGTGTTGGCGTTACATTCCCCGGACATGAGTCACTGAGTCAGGGCAGTGTTGGCGTTACATACCCCGGGCATGAGTGACTGAGCCAGCGCAGTGTTGGCATTACATTCCCCGACATGAGTGACTGAGCCAGGGCAGTATTGGCGTTACATTACCCGGGCATGAGTCACTGAGTGAGGGCAGTGTTGGCGTTACATTCCCCGGGCATGAGTGACTGAGTCAGGGCAGTGTTGGTGTTACATTCCCCGAACATGAGTGACTGAGTCAGGGTAGTGTTTGCGTTACATTCCCCGACATGAGTGACTGAGCCAGGGCAATGTTGGCGTTACATTACCCGGGCAAGAGTGACTGAGCCAGGGCAATGTTGGCGTTACATTACCTGGGCATGAGTGAATAAGTCAGGCCAGTTTTGGCGTTACATTCCCCGGGGATAAGTGACTGACGCAGGGCAGTGTTGGTGTTACATACCCCGTGCATGAGTGACTGAGTCAGGGCAGTGTTGGCATTACATACCCCGGGCATGAGTGACTGAGCCAGGGCAGTGTTGGCATTACATTCCCTGACATGAGTGACTGAGCCAGGGCAGTGTTGGCGTTACATTACCCGGGCATGAGTCACTGAGTCAGGGCAGTGTTGGCGTTACATACCCCGGGCATGAGTGACTGAGCCAGCGCAGTGTTGGCATTACATTCCCCGACATGAGTGACTGAGCCAGGGCAGTATTGGCGTTACATTACCCGGGCATGAGTCACTGAGTGAGGGCAGTGTTGGCGTTACATTCCCCGGGCATGGGTGACTGAGCCGGGGCAGTGTTGGCGTTACATTCCCCGGGCATTAGTGACTGAGTGAGGGCAGTGTTGGCTTTACTTTCCCCGGACATGAGTGACTGAGCCAGGGCAGAGTTGGTGTTACATTCCCCGACATGAGTGACTGAACCAGGGCAGTGTTGGCGTTACATTCCCCGGGCATGAGTGACTGAGTCAGGGCAGTGTTGGTGTTACATTCCCCGACATGAGTGACTGAGCCAGGGCAGTGTTGGCGTTACATTCCCCGGGCATGAGTGACTGAGTGAGGGCAGTGTTGGTGTTACATTCCCCGAACATGAGTGACTGAGTCAGGGTAGTGTTTGCGTTACATTCCCCGACATGAGTGACTGAGCCAGGGCAATGTTGGCGTTACATTACCCGGGCAAGAGTGACTGAGCCAGGGCAGTGTTGGCATTACATTCCCCGACATGAGTGACTGAGCCAAGGCAGTGTTGGCGTTACATTACCCGGGCATGAGTCACTGAGTGAGGGCAGTGTTGGCGTTACATTCCCCGGGCATGAGTGACTGAGCCGGGGCAGTGTTGGCGTTACATTCCCTGGGCATGAGTGACTGAGTGAGGGCAGTGTTGGCGTTACATTCCCCGACATGAGTGACTGAGCCAGGGCAGTGTTGGCGTTACATTACCCGGGCATGAGTCACTGAGTGAGGGCAGTGTTGGCGTTACATTCCCCGGGCATGAGTGACTGAGCCAGGGCAGTGTTGGCATTACATTCCCCGGGTTCAGCACTGCACCCTCCAGCCGAATGTACCTGTGTGTAAGTGAGGAGTGAAAGCTGCTGCTGCTAGAACAGCACTCACTGACACATATATTTAGCAGAGCATCCTATGTGCAGCTAATCTAGGCCTCTTTATTATGTAATTTCAATTTCAAATTTCAAGCAATGTATGCTAGTGAGCTTAAGACACAATAACATTGATTATCACCTTACTTACTCTCCTTGCAAAATGTTGCACAATAGACATTTTTAGCATACACATACTCTATGATTCCTTGGATGAAGAAGCAATAAGAAATGTCTGGTTAAAAAAGGAATATAAGAATCAAAGTCTATTTACTCCTGAGATAAAAAATGATGGCAATGTCCATGTTTTCCTAGACCAAACAACAAGAGAAATTGAGAAACTATATGCAAAAAGAAAGAGAGGTAAATCAATCTCTATACTCAATATGACAGGAGAAGAGAAAAAAGCTCCAGGAGATCTAAAAACTGCCAATATAATAATCAAGCGCTCTTACATACAAAATACATACTCTGCTGTGTTGTGCGCTCTTGTTGTGGCCGAATCATAAACTCATCAATATATTCCTGGATAGCTGTCGGCTAAAAAAGATAACAGTGTATTTAACTGTAATTTAAAATATAAATGCTGTGTTTGTTTAAAAAAAAAATAATAACATCAAAAAGAAATTATCGCTAAAATTATATAGACATATTATTATTATTTTTCTTTTTTAAATCAAATATATAACTTTACAACAAACATACAAAAGGACATAACTGTAAAAATAATCTTTAAAAATAGCATCTAGACTTGTAAATATACAGTAAACGGTGCTACATATTTTTAAAATATATTTATGAACAACAAATACACCGGACACAAGCGCTAACTTTAAAAAAATACATTTATGAGTACAAATAGCGACAAACAATTTGTATTAACCATAATAACACATACATTGTAAACAGCGTTGAGTAATTGATTTACTATCTAATAAAAGAGAGATTTACTATCTAATGTGAGTGAGGGATTTACTATCTAATATGAGTGAGGGATTTACTATCTAACATAAGTGAGGGATTTACTATCTAATATGAGTGAGGGATTTACTATCTAATATGAGTGAGGGATTTACTATCTAACATAAGTGAGGGATTTACTATCTAATATGAGTGAGGGATTTACTATCTAATATAAGTGAGGGATTTACTATCTAATATGAGTGAGGGATTTACTATCTAATATAAGTGAGGGATTTACTATCTAATATGAGTGAGGGATTTACTATCTAACATAAGTGAGGGATTTACTATCTAACATGAGTGAGGGATTTACTATCTAATATGAATGAGGGATTTACTATCTAACATAAGTGAGGGATTTACTATCTAATATAAGTGAGAGATTTACTATCTAATATAAGTGAGGGATTTACTATCTAACATAAGTGAGGGATTTACTATCTAATATAAGTGAGGGATTTACTATCTAATATGAGTGAGGGATTTACTATCTAACATAAGTGAGGGATTTACTAATATAAGTGAAGGATTTACTATCTTCTTGGTCCTAGTCCCAAGTAATCCCTGATAGTGACCGTCTTACAACAACTACAAGGACCTTTCTTACATCCTCCCAGTCCCTCCCACCAGCTCGGTCTCTATTACCCCCTTATATGCTGATTCTACCATCTGTCCTCGCTCCATGATGTGACCTCACATCAGTTGGACATGACTGAACAACCAAACAACAACATGATGGATTTAGCATCTGTTTCTGTTCTCTTCTAGTTTTCTATTCTTCATGGGGGAATAAGACATGTATGGGGGTAACAACCCAGCCCCATGACACTCACTGATGAGATTCAGGACAGCACATGTTTTATTTTGAATCATCGTTCAAGAGGCAGTTACTCACTGTTTTATAGCTATAAATTCATTATTATGGAGTAAATATGGTGTTACTACACGTGGTGTGAGTTGGTATAATATGTTTTTCTTATATTATTAGTTTTTATGATATATATTATATTTAATTCAATCATTTTGGGAAGTTGAGTAGTAAAGACATGGCCCTTGGCACACTAAACCCCTGCACCATCTGCGCACCGACATCTTACTTCTTGTTCTTTGCCAGGGCAAGGAATTTGGTGAAGTCGAGCACGGAAGGGAAGAATATCAAGGGGTTCTGGGGGAAGGGGTTGGGGGGTGATGGGCTTGACTAAATATTATCTTATAGTGTTTAACAGTGTAAATTTGCTGTCCCCTCAAAATAATTCAACACACCGCCATTAATGTCTAAACCATTGGCAACAAAAGTGAGTACACTCCTAATTGGAAATGTCTAAATTGGGCCTAAAGTGCTGGAAAATAATGGTGGTTACACAAAATATTGACACTTTGGGCCCTAATTGGACATTTCCACTTAGGGGTGTACTCACTTTTGTTACCAATGGTTTAGACATTAATGGCGGTGTGTGGAGGTATTTTGAGGGGACAGCAAATTTACACTGTTAGACAGGCTGTACACTTACTACTTCACATTGTAGCAGAGCGTCATTTCATCATCCTCCCATGTGTCTCTTTCCCCCCTCCCTCATCATCCTCCCCCCTTTCTCATCATCCTCCCCGTGTCTCTTCCCCCAACATAATACTCCCCCTCCCTCATCATCCTCCCCTGTGTCTCTTCCCCCCTCCATCATCATCCTCCCCCTCCCTCATCATCCTCCCCTGTGTCTCTTTCCCCCTCCCTCATCATCCTCCCCTGTGTCTCTTTCCTCCTCCCTCATCACCCTCCCCTGTGTCTCTTTCCCCCTCCCTCATCATCCTCCCCTGTGTCTCTTACCCCCCTTCGCTCATGATCCTCCCCTGTGTCTCTGTCCCCCCTCCCTCATCACCCTTCCCATGTATCTTTCCCCCCTCCCTCATCATCCTCCCCTGTGTCTCTTCCCCCCTTCCTCATCATCCTCCCCTGTGTCTTCTTCCCCCCTCCCTCATCATCCTACCGTGTGTGTCTCTTTCCCCCCTCCCTCATCATACTCCCCTGTGTCTCTTTCCCCCCTCCCTAATCATCCTCCCCTTTGTCTCTTCCCCCTCCCTCATCATCCTCCCACCTCCCTCATCATCCTCCCCTTTGTCTCTTTCCCCCTCCCTCATCATCCTCCCCTGTGTCTCTTTCTGTAATGATATAGGAATCACAAGGTTGTGGAGACCAGCAGCCAAGGTCAGCAATAATCCAGTTCAGCAACTTGTAGGTGAAACAGAAACAAGCTTTATTTACGGGATCAGGAACCAACCATAATCTGGCAAGGTACATAAGCAGGAAGTGCCTTATATAGGCCAAGGAACAGACACCTGACCAGACACAGCTGAAGAGACTAGTCACTGATGCTATTGCTAGCGGAGTCTAGGTTATCAGATCTCCAGGAATTTCATAAAGGCAGGCTGGCGCAGTGGTAGGGAAGAGGCTCAGCAGCCTGGGGACCAGGGTTCAGTAGAGTCAATTCCTCACATTACCCCCGCCTCTATCGGTGCAGCCTCTGGATGCCCTATTCCCCGGTTTAGCAGGGTACTGCATATGAATAGACCGAAGAAGGTCAGGAGCGTGAATATTGTCCACACAAACTATCCTCCTCACCATAGCCTTTCCAACGCACCAGATACTGTAGTTTGTTGCGGAAGATCCTGGAGTCCAGAATTTTCTCCACCTCGTATTCATCCTCACCATCCCCGAGGACTGGAGGTGGGGCAGGCAGGGCTCGGCCAGGGAAAGTGTTGTCATGGAAAGGTTTCAGCAGTGCAACGTGAAACACCGGATGTATTCTCATGGAATCTGGAAGTTGCAAATGAAAAGTGACAGCATTTATCTGAGCGATGATCTCAAAAGGTCCCATGAACCTCTGACCCAATTTATGAGAAGGAACCCTAAGCTTAAGATTCCTTGTTGACAGCCAAACCTTGTCACCAACATGATAAACTGGGGCCTCCGTTCTATGCCTATCAGCAGCTCTCTTGTAACATTCCTGAGCCTTCGAAAGAGTCTCTCAACAGTGCTTGGGAATCTCGTAAGGTGGTTAGCCGATCAGTGACTGCAGGAATGGAAGTAGTAATTGGGAGACTCACTAGAAAGGTCGGATGGTAACCATAGTTGGCAAAAAATGGGCTCAAAGAAGTGGAGCAGTGTTGGGCATTGTTATAGGCAAACTCCGCCGTGGGTAGAAAATCCAGCCAGTCATCCTGCAGGTAACTAATATAGCACCGCAAATATTGCTCCAAAGTCTGGTTGGTTCGCTCAGTCTGTCCATTACTTTGCGGATGAAAAGCTGATGACAGATTTACATTAATACCTAGATTAGAACAAAAGTGTTTCCAAAAACGAGATGTAAACTACACTCCCCTGTCAGAAACTACTTCATCGGGCACTCCATGCAAGCGAAATATTTCCCGAATAACCAGGTCAGCCGTCTATTTAGCTGAAGGGAGACCACGAGCTGGTATGAAATGACCCATCTTAGTTAACCTGTCCACAACAACAAGAATGGTAGTGTGTTCCTTAGAGGGAGGTAGTTCCACAATAAAGTCCATGGATATAGATCCCCAGGGACGATGAGGAATCGGAAGAGGCTGAAGCAAGCCAACAGGGGATGAGCGAGGAGTCTTATGTCTGGCACATACATAACAAGAGGACACATACTTCTTAACATCCTCATAATACTTGGGCCACCAAAAGGATCGGGCAAGTAGCTCTTGTGTCTTTCGGATTCCTGGATGACCTGCTGGTTTTGAGTCATGGTAGAGACGTAAAAGATCCAGTCGCACTGACTCCGGAGCAAACAGACGTTGTTGAAAAATCCAAAACCCATTAAGCATCATCATGTGGAGATCACAAGGAGGATCACGAAAAACTGGGTCTTCAGTGTAGCCCTTTTTTAAAGCGAGACATCAGATCAGAAGGAAATGTAACTCCTATAAATATATCCTCTGGCAAGATGGTGGTCTTGGTTACGGTAGTATGGAGGGGGTCAGCTATTCTAGACAAGGCATCCACCTTACCATTCTTGGAGCCAGGACGGTATGTAACCAAAAAATTAAACCTTGAGAAGAATAGGGACCAGCGTGCTTGTCTGGCTGACAGTCTCTTAGCTGATCGAATACATTCCAGATTTTTGTGATCTGTGAGGACAGTAATTGGATGGGTAGCTCCTTCCAAGAGATGTCTCCATTCGGTGAAGGCAGCTTTTATAGCCAATAGTTCTTTATTCCCTATGTCATAGTTCCTTTCTGCTGGCACCATCTGGCGGGAATAGAAGACACACGGATGTAACAGCATCTTAGGTCCAGTCCTTTGAGACAGTATAGCACCAACAGCTGAATCAGAAGCATCAACTTCCACAATAAATGGTAATTCCGGCTGAGGATGTACCAGGACAGGGGCAGATGTAAACAGAGTCTTTAATCGGGAAAATGCGGTATCCGCCTTATCGGACCACTGAAATGGAGTCCCTTTATGTGTAAGTTCAGTGATCGGTGTAATAACGGCAGAGAAATTCTTAATGAAACGCCTGTTAAAATTGGCAAACCCCACAAATCTCTGAACATCTTTTTCATTCTTGGGGATGGGCCAGTCCAGAACAGCTTTAATTTTACTTGCGTCCATACTTAAACCTTTGGGAGTTATTACATACCCCAGGAATTGAATTTATGTTTGTTCAAACTCACATTTTTCTAGTTTAATGTATAGGTGGTGGGTACGAAGGCGCTCCAGAACTATACGGACCTGTTTTCTGTGGTTTTCAAGATTATCAGAGAATATTAGGATATCATCCAAATATGCCACAACAAACTGATCCAGGAGATCTCGTAGTACATCATTGATAAGATGCTGGAAAGTTGCAGGGGCATTACACAGCCCAAATGGCATTACTAGATATTCGTAATAGCTGATCAGCATTCTTCTTATCACAGACATCTGCAAAATCCTGATATTGTAGAGGAAGCTTAGTCAAGTTTGTAGCAACCATTTCATTAATTGTTGTGGCAAAAGGTGTTACCTTAGAGGGTTGACAATTCATTAAGCAGTGTTCTGAAGGAAAGGACAAAGTTCTGATCTTCCAATCAATCTGTGGGTTATGCAGAGCAAGCCAAGGTACCCCCAAAATCACTGGAAACTGTGTTGAGGAAATTAGGTGGAAAGAGATAGCCTCATGGTGATTCACTTCCACAGTCAACTTTAAGGGCACAGTCTCATGTGTAACCGGGCCTGACGTAAGTGGAGAACCGTCTACTGTCTCCATTAACACAGGTGAAGAATTAGGGATAGACTGAATTCTATTTCCTGCTGCAAATTTAATGTCCATAAAGTTTCCGCCTGCTCCAGAATCTATCATAGCTGTAGTTGAAATTTTACGATCACCACATTGCAACGTGATAGGCACCACAAAATGAGGATGTTGAGTCAACATACCCTCTTCACCATGAGCCAGAGAAACCAAGGGTTGTGTGACAGAATCCAGTTGATCTGAAATCTGGGATTGGTGTTGAATCTGTGCACCCTCAGCCGCCATAGCTATTGTTCTTTTGGATTTGCTAGGGCAATTGATGGCATAGTGCCCTGCACTACCACAATACAAGCATAAATTGTGAGTGCGTCACCACTGTTTTTCTTCATTGGATAATGGCCCTCTTATTAGATTTACCTGCATAGCCTCTGGCTCAGAGTCTGTAGGTGTTTGTGGAATCGGAGTAGAAGTTCTTGAATAGGAAATTGGAGAAGTACTTGGTCTAAAAGAGCCCTGTCTTTCCAATCTTCTTTCAGAAAGTCTCCGATCAATACGGATAGCCAAACGCACAAATGCATCAAAGTCAGCAGGAAGATCAACACGAGCTAGCTCATCTTTTATAGCTTCTGAGAGACCTTTTCTGAAGTGGAACCTCTGGGCTGATTGGTTCCAGGTAGTATCAGCAACCCACTGTCTGAATTCAGCAGCATATTCAGCCACAGAGCGCCTCCCTTGATGCAAATGAAGGAGAGTTGCTTCTGCTGTAGCACATTGATTGGGGTCATCAAAAACTAGGCACATGGCTTCAAGAAAGTCATTTAGATTACCCAAGACTGGACTTTCCTGTTCCAGAAGAGGGGAGCCCCAAGCCAGGGCTTCATCTTTGAATAGGGAAAAAATAAATCCCAACTTCTCTCTTTCAGATGGAAATTGGTGAGGTAACATTATGAAGTGCAAACGGCATTGATTTGGGAAACCCCTAAATTTTTTGCAATCTCCTCCAAACTTTTCTGGTAGGGGCAAGCGGGCATCTTGTGCAGGTGTAACAGTAGCAGCCGCAACATCACGTGCCCTGTAGCTGGTATACTCACTGTGCATTGACTGAACTTTATTTTGCAGTTCAGCTATCTGGTCCTGCAGCACTTGAATGGTCTGTGCCTGGGTCTGCACAGTTCTTGCAGTAAAAGCAACCTGTTGGGCCTGCAGTTCAGCTACCTGGTCCTGTAGCACTTGAATGGTCTGTGCCTGGGTCTGCACAGTTCTTGCAAATAAAGCAACCTGCTGGGCCAATGCAGAATCTGACCCGGCGGTCTCCATGAAAGAGCCAGATTATTCTGTAATGATATAGGAATCACAAGGTTGTGGAGACCAGCAGCCAAGGTCAGCAATAATCCAGTTCAGCAACTTGTAGTTGAAACAGGAACAAGCTTTATTGAAGTGATCAGGAACCACACAATAATCTGGCAAGGATACAGAGACACGAAGTGCCTTATATAGGCCAAGAACCAGACAGCTGACCAGACACAACTAAAGAGAGTTGTCACTGATTTCATTGCTTTTAGAGTCAAGGTATCAGATCTCAGGCAAATCTGCAAGAGGCAGGCTGGTGTACCGGTAGGGAAGAGGTTTAGCAACATGCAAACCAAGGTTCGAATCGCAGCAGAGTCAATTCCTCACAGTGTGACTGTTGATAGCGTGGTTGAGCGATTGTGATCTCTTAGATATTGTGATTCGGGGGCATACACGTGTATGTGACACAGGCTGTGGGGACGGATGAGTTGTGCCGAGAGTCGCACATAACCCAGAGAAGTTGCACATACGGGCGTGCATATACGTAGCCCGGGGATCGGGATTGCTTTGTATACTTTCCCGGGGAGGGTCTATGCATGCTGGATAGATGAATATCTCTCAGGGGTAATGATGGTCGTGCCTTAGTAGCATGGTAACCCCGAGAGACGTCTATCATACACTAGGGTGTTTAAATGTGTATGTGTGACACGGACTTCAGTGGCAGATTGATAGTGTTGTAAAGCACAATAAGCCCTGAGGGTGTCAATTCGTGAGCACGTAGTGGTGCGAGACCCCAAATTGACATATCATTTTCTGCAGAAATGGTTTGATGATTATAATGCTATGTCAGTGCTGGTTAATGCATGATGATATGAAATGTGATGCGATTATGTCTTGTTGATTCACATGTCTCTGTCCACTGTTCTCCTTGCTATCCCTTGCCAGGAGTGAGTGGTTACGCACTGCAAAGGTATAGTCCCCGGAGGGCGGTAACAACGGTCTGAGTTTAGAGAAGACGTACGGAGTAACCCTTCGTAGCAGTCGAACAAATCAGACCTTCTCTTTCAAACAGCTGGTCTCTCTCTCTCTCTCTCACACTCTCTGTCTCTGTTACTACCTCATTGAGCCCTCATTGTTAAATACGTATTTGCTTAACATAGGGATATCGGGCAGAATCAAGCTAAACTGAGTGAGGGCATGTTGGCCCGGGATATAGTCAAGAAGAGGGGAGGTGAAGCTGTGGTAAGCCGGTGCAAGAAGATGTTTAAAGTGTGCGAGATTACTGGTGTTGTTGGAGGACATTTGAGGGCGGAAGAGTGGCGTAGAGGGTTGAGAGACAACAAAGGGCAGCTACAAGATTGTGGTTTATTGCCGAGTGCAGAAGCATGGTACAGGGTAGCTAAAGCGATTGCACAGGAGGGTTGGACAGAGAAAGAGGTTGAAATGAAGGGACAGAAAATGTATGTGTATCATGCTCCATGTGAAGCGGCCAGCTCCCCGTCTTCGACCATTGTCCCCTCCACACTACAAACACCCTGTAACCTTAACGCACCACAACCACTACCCTCTGCCGAACAAAGACATTCCATCCAGCTACAGCCCAAAATGGCGCCCACACACACACGAAGGAGGAGCCACGCCCGAACACTACCCATCATGAAATGATGTCACCCGTTGCACCACCCATCCAAGGGGGTCCGCCCATCACACCTACCGCCCCGATGGCACATTCCACTCCTCTGTATCCAATATTGACTGCAAATGGAAACATGTATTCCACATACCCGATGTTTCCATCTGTGGTGGCACCAAGTGTTGTAGAAGATTCGACAGGAGGTGCTAGGCCCCATAGTGTGCACAGCTCTGTCGTAAGCCCGCTGTTAGTTCCCCTACCCGACCCTAGAGCACCGTTGGATGTGCAAGCTCCGCCCACATATCATCATCAACAGGATAGTTCAGAAGAGGAAGATGACGATATCAGGGGAGGAGAGGGGGCGGAGGAATGAAAAGATAGAAGAACAAACCCAAAAGCGAAATCTAAGAGGAGGGACAAGAATAGGCGAAGTCTAATGTACGTTGCATTTACCCCGACACAAGCCACCTCCCTTATAAACACATTGCCCGACCCCGAAAAACAACCTATGCCTTTCTATAGGAAGATGGCACAGATCCAAAAAAACTTACTCTGCAGCTTGAAAAGCCCTTGTTAGCCTGTTTGAAATCAGGGCAGGAGATTCATATTGGCCTATTATGCGGAATGCAATAGATCCGTATGATACAGATCGCACAAAGGATGACTTTTCATCGGGTGTATTGTTCTGTGAACTGTTAAGATATTGGGCGAAGGATAAATTAGCAGATCAAGCAATTAATTTACAAGATATCAAACAGGAGAAGGACGAATTAGTAGAAAAGTTTCATGCATGACTCACACAGGTATTTACAGATCTTGGCTTCAGCCTACATAACAAAACACACACGCAGATGTTAAGTACAGCCTTCGTGCTGGGATTAAAGGAGACCCTTCAGAAGGGCCTGTTGACATCCAGACCAGAATATAGATTGTTACCTTTAGACACCTTACTGCTGGTTGCTAAAGGACTGGAGACAGCAGCAGCTAAACAACCTACATCATCAGCGTCTAAAAAGACTGCTGTGCTTATGGTGAACTCTGAAGAGTCACCACGGAAAGAAACAAGACAGTGTTTTAATTGTGGGAAACCGGGACACCTTAGCAAGAATTGCAGGGCACCCAGGAAACCGAGACCTAAACAGCAGGGAGATTATACAAATGGAGCGCCTGTGGTGCAAGCCACAGCATAGGACCACAGAGACACAGAGACATTTGGCAAAATCATTGTATCCATTCCAGAGGATACAAATTGATCATATTCAGATGCCAAAGAGTGGTCGGTATGAATATGCATTAGTCATCGTGGACATGTTCTCAGGATGGCCAGAAGCCTACCCAGTTGCAAACATGACAGCAAAGACAACCGTGAAACGCCTGTTAACAGAGGTCATCTGCAGATATGGCGTTCCTGAAGTAAGTGACCAGGGACCAGTTTTTACAGCAGTATTGGCCAAGGAAATATGGACAGCCCTAGGAGTAACCCTCTCCTTTCATACGCCTTACCATCCTCAAAGTAGTGGGAAGGTGGAACGTATGAATGGTACCTTGAAATCTAGGATGTTAAAAATGTCACAAGAAACTGGTATGCCATGGCCTGAAAGTCTCCCCATAGCCTTTTTCAGTGTCAGGTATACCCCTAGAGGGAAACATGCATTGTCCCCCCATGAAATCCTGTTTGGGTCTGCTCCTAGACTAGGGTGCTACTTTCCTCAGCAGCTGCAACTAAAATCTGATGTACTTGTTGATTATGTGATTGCACTGTCCACCGCACTTACTAAAATCTATGCACAAGTGTTCTCTTCCATTCCAGATTCAAAAGTAATCACTGGTACTCATAAACTACTTCCTGGAGATTGGGTCCTGGTTAAGAAATTTGTGAGGAAAACCCCTTTGGAACCCAGATACGAAGGCCCATTCCAAGTACTACTGATTACAGCTACATCGGTTAAGTTAGAAGGAAAAGCTACTTGGGTCCACGCATCACATTGCAAAAAGGTTCCTCCCCCTGATGACCAGGGACCAACACAATGAGTACAGCCCAGTGGTTTATTCTGTTCCTTGCAGTATATGTGAGCAAGGCTCAACATGTAACCATTACAAGGCATGATGATGGCATTACATTTTGGTACAATTCACATACCACACATGTTGCTACATACACCTTTGACTACTGTGACATTGTTCGCTGCCCTCCAATCCCCGAACAATGTAATATATATAAGAGAGATCTATACATATGTGTTACTGATGAAACTGTTGGAAGACACTGTGACACATGGAAGGCGGTGGGATGGAACACTGGGACACATTGGGATTATAGACCTCAGAGTGCTCCTTGACCGAATGACTCTAATAAAGACTGGTCGATGTCTGAATAGTGGGGTATCTGGTTCTAATATGCAATTGACTCTGACCATACAAAACCCTTGTCCCATGGATGCTGACACATATATATATATTGAGGGCTTGGGTTAGAGGACAAAGTGCTAAATTAACGGGCGAATTTAGGATAGCAGATCTATATAAGCACCCAGACTTACCTCTGGCATTGCAGACATTGAAACCAGGGCCCCAGATCATTGGAACAATGACTGCTACTGGTGACCCAACATATGAGGACACGTTAGCTACTGAGACTGGATTCTCAGATCTTAATGTGTGGTTGGAATGGATGAAATACAATGTACAGGAAAGTAATAAGACCAACTGTTATGTGTGTGGCCATGCTAGACCTCACTTATGTACGGTTCCACTTACTATACCTTTGCAGGAAGAGAAATGTTTTTTGAGTCTGTTCAAACAACGTAGTTATACAGATGAGTGTGAACAATGGAGAAAGTCGTACCCTGTGATAACTAATAATCCCCATCCAGGGAGAGGTATAACTATATACCCCGGAAATTATACATGTTACAGGAGAAACGTCTCTCATGGGTTCAATCTGCAGAAGTTCCCAAGTGAATTTTGTCACACATATAGATATGGTTCATCCACACTGCTAGTCAATCAGACCCAATCTTTAGGAGACATATATTGGTTATGTGGGGATATGAAACTCAGGGTAAGACTGTCAGGAGTATTCCGTGGGGAATGTACCTTGGCTAAAGCCATAATGCCGTTACACATTGTCCCCACTTATTATGATGACAATCTACCTAATGTCTCCCCAGCAAGGTCCAGAAAGAGAAGACAAACTTCATCATCTGAACCTCTGGAAAGTTTTGACCCACATGTGTATATTGATACTATTGGAGTCCCAAGGGGGGTGCCCGACCAATTTAAGGCCCGAAGCCGGATAGCAGCAGGATTTGAATCACTGATACCAATGATTGGTGTAAACAAGAATGTTGCCTGGATTAATTATATTTACCATAACCAGCAACGATTTGTTAATTACACTAAGTATGCCTTAAAAGGCATTGCAGAACAATTAGAGGCTACATCACACATGGCCTTCCAGAATTGTATGGCATTAGACATGATCCTTGCAGAGAAGGGTGGAGTTTGTAAAATGCTCCCTGACACTAGCACATGTTGTACGTACATTCCTGATAACACAGGTCCAAATGGAAATATCACACTGGCAATCCAGAAATTGGCTAATCTTGGTCAAGAATTAAAAGAAAATTCTGGCACTATAAATTATTGGGAATCATGGTTTGGTTGGATGAATGGCTGGCAGGAAGTGTTGTTGCAAATAGGGATGGGTATCTTTATTATCATAATTTTGCTAGCCTTCCTCTTATGTTGTATTATTCCTTGTATGCGCAACTACCTTCAGAAGGCTGTGGACAAGGCTTCCCCCACCTTTATCCACCAAGACTTAGACATAGATCTACATGGACAGAATGATGATTGTAAGACATCCCATCTTCTGTGCAGACCTTAACTGGCTCTAAGGAGAGTGTTCTGTGAGCTGAGCTACCCTATATCCGAGTCCTATGGTCCCTATTCAAGCCTAGCTACACTATTAGAATATTAGAGGCTCGTTAGGTTTTCCCCATGCCGCATAGGTCATAGGGTAGGTGTGACGTCAGGTCATGGCAAGCCCGATGGAACAAAGATATGTACCTATGACTTACACACATGCATGCTTTCAACATCCGGAAATAGAAAACATAAAGAATATTGCTCTGGAAGGACCATAGTTAAGAATTATATATATATATAAGACAAGATACTTAGCTCTAGACACCCGATACTAGATCAGGGTGTTATAGTCAGTAAGTTTTACTAATAGCTGTGAGTGCTACGAATATAATATGCCATTTTAGGGGGGACTGTTATGGATTGGGATCCGTACAAAATGCATAACTGAATTCGTGCACCTACTTATATATCTTATCTTTGCAGTATTATTGTATAACCAAAGTTTTATTAACAATGCTGAATCATTGGGAAATATAAGATGGAGGATTCATTACTTCCGCATACAAGATGCCGGCGGCACTACTTCTGGTCTAGCAAGGATGACGACAGCTACCACACCTTGGACACTAAGAAGGAGAGCGCCATCTTTCCTTTGTCTCAACTTCTGAACCAATGGGAAGATAGACTCAAGCTCCTGACCCAATACATGTCCAAGGTCCCGTAAAAGCGGACACCTTAGAACCAATGAAGTGCTGAATTAAACCTGATGTGAGTGTACATGTAGAGTCCACAGGGATTGAAGTAAGTGGGTGAGTGTACATGTAGAGTCCACAGGGATTGAGGTAAGTGGGTGAGTGTAAATGTAGAGTCCATAGGGATTGAGGTAAGTGGGTGAGTGTACATGTAGAGTCCTCAAGGATTGAAGTAAGTGGGTGAGTGTACGTGTAGAGTCCATAAGGAGTGAGGTAAGTGGGTGAGTGTACGTGTAGAGTCCATAGAGAGCATCTGGGCCCAATTTGTACTGAACTCACAGTTTAATAGCAAATAATAATAAATAATTCCTTACACTTGGGGCTTATTGTGATATTTATACAGATTTGTATTACATATTACTTATAATATATTCCTATAATATTCCTGTATCACTCAGAGCATGGACACAAATACATTATTATTGTTATTATCACTCGCCTGTACAGGGATCTGAATGGGTTCCCATCTGCTGAATAGACTTCTCATCTCTCTCATATTCTCCCTCCTCATTAATTAAGTCAGGATATAGATCTCCATCTTGGGGTCCTGTTAGTCACAAGAGAGAGAAGCCTCTGGATTTGTACAGATTTACACAACTATCTGACATAAATATCTAATGGCGGAAATGCAGAAACTAAATAGCGATTTTGCCAAACCTTGAAATCAAGGTCTAAGACCAAGGAAGGCCAGCACTGTATAAAGGAGATCATGGACCACATGGAGGCCTGCGCTTCAAGTGGAAACGTAGCCTGATCACCAATATGATGGAGTGGTGATTTCAATGGATTGCCACAGAAGAGGATAGATGGGCAGCTATTCTAAATCGGCTGATGGCTTCCCTGGGACTCCAGAAGTGTGAGGAGTTTTGTGGACGGAGCTTGGCTTGGAACATTAGTATGCAGACCTAATGCTTCCAGATACTGCATCACAATGGCCCTCCTTTTACATGCTTAGGCTGGTGGAAGGGCTTCCTGATGTGCTGCAGGGTGATCCAAAGGGTGGCCAGTGAACCACAGAGCGATGGGAAATCCTATTTGAACATCGCCAAAAAGATGTGGAAATTGAGCCAGGTACAGCAAAAGAAGTGATGCTCAGACAGCTGGTCCATAGAGAAATGGATTTGTAAATACAGTATGAGGAACTGCTTGAGGAGGTGGGCCTAGGTGGGACCTGTCTCAAGTACTTTGAAGATCCCCATTAATCAGATGAGGAGGAGGAAGATGCAGCCTGGCAACTCGAGGCACTTGAAGCCTACAGCTTGTTGAATGATTGTCCACGTTCAGAGAGCACAGAATTGCTGGAGGTCAAGCTTGTTGGATCCCTACTGACCTTGGGTTCTGTTGTCACACAGTAGTACAAAAATGCTCCTGACCCAGTAGGGCACATTGTTCCTCTGCCCTTACCCTTGGATGGTGAGCAGGTGACCATAAGTGAGTGAATGAGCAGATTGATCAATGAAATTTGTTCCGGCCGTAGAACAGGATTCGCAGAGGTGAAGCTGGTGAGTGCTACGCTGCTGGCAGGGTCGGAACCAGGTACGGCATCAAGCAACTGGCAGGGTTTGTACCAACCAGGTGCATAATAAGCATCAGTGGGGCAGGGGGAGTATCAGTGGGGTAGGGGGAGCATCAGTGGGCCTCTGAATAGAGGAGGAAGGGGAGTCATGGGAGCGCGAGTATGGGGGCACAATGAGCAGTATCGAGGAGAGAGAGAGTGCTGTCTGTCCTAGGGGCCTCGCGATGAGTGCCTGCGGCACTCATCACGAGCACTGGAATGAATGTGACCCGCGGGCCTCGCAGTCGCGTGCCTTAACTGCTCGCCTCGCTTTGCAAGGGCCGCAAAGCGTTACAAGCACCGCAAACGTCACCAACATCTGTAGATCCACAACTATTATAGTGATTTATCCTGTACATTTGCTGTGTGGATGTGTTAGACAGAGCCTGTTATAGACGGATATTAGTAATGATTGGCAAGTACTAAATACTAGACCCCCACCCTTGTCAAGCACTAAGCCATAATTACTATACTGAGCTTCACAAACAATGCTGTATATCTCAGGAATTGTGTACTATAAAGAAAAACAGCTAATACAGTGTATAGACAGTTTTTAATTCTCTTTAAGATAACATAAATGTAATATTATGGTGACAGTGTAACATTGCAGAATGTATTATTAATGTCCTTATTGTGTATTACTTCCTCACCTTCCCTGATATTCCCAGGACTCTCCTCCTCCTTCACCTGCTGCTGATCTCTTATATTCAGATCTTCTTGTTCCACCTTGGAGACAACTGGAGGCTTCACATCTAAAGGTCCTACAGATAGAGATAAACAGATTATAGACGTTCACCATTTTATTATTTACTATTAATCTAGTGTTTGTGTCTTATTAATATCTAAATCCTTTAGTAGAAAGATCCACAAAGATGGAAACAACTAAATGTTATTACTTTGTATGGAGAGAAGACCAGATATTGTGTCATTGGGGAGAAAATCACCTTTATCATGAGCTGCGATGTGTGTAAAACTCCTTGGGTGGGTGATGAAGGATAAATACACCCCATTAAGGACTGAAGTAAGTGATAATTGTCCATAAGATATTACTCACCTTCACTGATATTTACAGGAATTTCCTCCTCTTTAATCTCCCGGGGACTCCTCATATTTGTCTCTTCTTCTTGGTCAGACTCCGAGAGAACTGATGGTGTCACTTTGTCACTGTCTGTACAAATAAACTAGAGACGGTCACATGCTGGGATTTGTTATATGTCTTTATGGTCTGTACAAATAAACATGAGACGGTCACACGCTGGGATTTGTTATATGTCTTTATGGTCTGTACAAATAAACATGAGACGGTCACACGCTGGGATTTGTTATATGTCTTTATGGTCTGTACAAATAAACATGAGACGGTCACACGCTGGGATTTGTTATATGTCTTTATGGTCTGTACAAATAAACAAGAGACGGTCACACGCTGGGATTTGTTGTATGTCTTTATGGTCTGTCCAAATAAACATGAGACGGTCACACGCTGGGATTTGTTATATGTCTCATATATATATATATATATATATATATATATATATATATATATATATATATATATATCATACCACACTATATACACACTAACTATAGATATATATACCCACTCAGTCCACAATAAATAAATAAATATATATATATATATATATATATATATATATATATAAATATATATATATATATATATATATATATATATATATATATATATATATATATTTACTATAGATATATAGATAGACAGGTAGATAGACATACAGTACGTCCCCCATCCCTCTGTATTATATATATATATATGGTATAATATCATTATATCCGGTATCACTTCCTGTCTTTATCCCACTCGCACCTGATAACCAGTCACAGATATAAATAACTTCCGGTATTATCTCCTGGTCAGTAATTGAAGCATTAATCACTTTATTTACCTGCGGAGAGCTCGGACTCACACCGGATCAGCTCTAGGCCGCAACCTACTACAAGAACAGGACGTGACTTCCGGAAGTTACTACTAAAAACTACAAGTCCCAGAAGGCACAGCAGCACAAGCGGCAGCCAATTGTCACCGTCGGGGCGTGTCTCTTGTTACAATCCGGTTTTTACGGTGATCTGTCGCTCTCACATACTGCATTTCTTTTAGTGCATTTGTTTTAGTGTTAATCTGCCTAGCACCGCCGATGTCACCGTTTGTCTAATGATTTCATTGGCCATTACATTTGGAATATTATTTCTGCCCTGTAATGAGTGTCTCCTGTATTATATCCACTGTCTGAGACATCTCTCTGGAATTGGATAAAACAAACATAGGATCCAAGAGACACAAACAAAAGGCACTGGAGCTGGGAGTAATCTATTAGTGTGGATGGAGGGTGCTTTATGTGTTTGTACATTTACTGTATATATTTATATATTGTGGTAGGGAGGGTTATCTCTGAGCACCTGATCTTTTATTTAAATGTAACATATTCCAAATGACTTACTACTTAGGGAATTAGAGGGGAGAAGAACTCTAGAATATTTACATATATAAGTATACATTTAGATTCTCTCTCTCTCTCTCTCTATATATATATATATATATATTACATAAAATTATCTTCACTCAATCCATTTGTTTGTTTTTACCATGCAATTTACTATAGTTACGTACAGCTAGATATAGAGAGTGTACCTACCTATCTATCTATCTATCTATCTATCTATCTATCTATCTATATACCTATCCATCTAAGCGGGGATCCTACTGGAATGAGACTGATTAGCAGCCATGGGTGCCCTGTAAGTGGGGAAATGGATATACCTAGGGTGCAGTGTGCTTTGGGGAAATGGTGTTTTTAGGTGTATCAGCTCAACAGCTGACTTCTTCCAGGGTGGCGATATCTTTATTTAGTCAGAGGGGCTTTAGTTAGGGCAGCTTAGGTATCTCTGGGTGTTGCTCACCTTAGATGACTGACAAGGACATCCATCACATTTCTAGCAATTTGGGCCCCCTACTAGATTGAATGCAGAGTCAGGAACAATGGCTAATGTAAAGTAATTCCTAATTTAGGGTTAACCGCAAGACAAAGTATCAAAGGGGTATCACTTGTAAAGCACTTAACATCACTTGACCTCTGTTTTTTGACATAAAGGGTTCCAGTTTCTTTTTGACAGCATAGTTAACAATACTTGATGACTTAATCAGATCTGTGAATCTCCCATTGAAGTCTATGGAGCCCGATCTACCACTTATTACAAGTTTAATTCCAACCAGGAGCCTCATGATCATACCTCCCAGTTAACAGTTTGACTCTGTTACCAATAGTATTATATATATATATATATATATATATATATATATATATATATATATATATCAGTTGGATATTATTGCATAGAAGCTTTTACATGTGAAACGCGCACATCAGACTGTTCTGTCTGGCGTCGCCTTGATGGTAATGTCAGACGCTGAGGATGAGTACTGAGAAGCGGCACTGACCGCAGTTACTGAAGCAAATTGTTGAATAGTCTATTCCTTTTAGTCACTAGATTAGGCAAAGTACAGTGGAGGGATTCTGGGTAGCCTGACAATTTATTAGAATTTAGAGGGAAATTGATGGACCCTTTAAACCTCCAAACCAGCTGTGGGACTCTTAGCTGGATAGGGTTTCCTGATTTATGAGTACACATTTCAGGAGGGGGGGGGGGGGGAGTGTACACTTGGTGGGCAGGATATAGTCATTTTCTTCCCTGTAGAGTTTCAAAATTGTTACTCATGGAGACTGGGCCCATTAGGTCCTGTGTACAAGTTCAGCATTATTATTTATAGAGATTGGGATAACTATGTTTTAATAAATAAAGTTTTGTTTTATTGCACTATAAGAGGCGTCCTAACCTGCTAATATGACGCACATAATGACCAATAATATATAGCCCCTATTCACCCCTTCAGTCATTTATCTATACCCTTGGTGCTCAAACATTGTCAGTGGGCCTTATGTGTGTAAACTGATAGACATTGTTACTTCATTACAATCCCAAATCACTACTCCTTCACAGCGCGTCTTGTAAATATTTCTAATCTGCATTTTTTCATATATAAAAACATAAAAAATAAAAAATAAATAATATCTTACAAAAATAAAAGAAAAAGTATATAGTACATTTTAAAATGATGTGAATAAAAGTTAAGTTTTAACTGATTGTTTTTCCACTCTTGGGTTATTGCTCTAATTAAATCCGTTATACCACTTGGGATTACGGGCTAGATTTAAGGTGTATACTTGTAACATTAGATGTATTTTCCATCACAGTGACTGACTTGTAGTGTTGCTATATATTCTACTCCGATATGTGAGTGGATGAACATAGTGTCACAGAGCCTCACCCCATCTAGATCCTATGCTTTCTTATATTTATTAGGCCAGTATAGGCCAATATGATCCTTCCCTGTTTACTGAGCCCTACTTACTGAACCAAGGCAGATCCAATGAGATCCTGCCTGGCTTACTGAGCCAGTGCCGGCCCAATTATATCCTGCCCTGCTTACTGACCGACCCAATGTAAACCAATGAGGATCCATGTAGTTCCAGTTGGATCCTTTCCTGCTTTCTGGACCACCATAGATCCAGTGAGTACCTGCCCTTCTTACTGAACCAGTATAGGCAAATATGATCCTTCGCTGCTTACTGAGCTAATGTAGACAAATGAGATACTATCCTGTTTACTGAACCAAGGCAGATCCAATGAGATCCTGCTCTGCTTACTGAGCTAATGTGGATCCAGCGGGAACCTGTTCTGCTTACTGAGCTAATGTAGCCCCTGTGGGATCCTGCCCAGTTCGAAGACTTTAAGAGTGGTCCATGCTTAGTTACATAGGCCCAGAGGTATCCATTTTCCACATGCATACTTTCCTCCTAGCATGGGCTGCTAAGTAAGGCACCAGTGAGGAGCGAATGCATGGGCACCGTCACCACATAGGGCTCAGACTTCAATGGCGCTGTGAGGGGTGAATTGGGACATTGATGATGCCCATATTAACAAATACAACACAGGTTTCATGAACACCAGGAAGAAGCAAACACCTTCCATGTACTCCCAATTACCAGATGTAAATATCATTAAATCTTTATGGGAAGATCTGGAGCACATTGGTATCTAATATAGTAATATGTACTTGCAAGTACCATAGTCTAGAGTGTAGTTGTGTTTACCAACATATATTGCGAAACCTGCCTGTAAGGATCTCCCTGCTCAACTGACACAACCTACCCATTACGAAGCTCTAGGAGGAGGTGGTGTCCTATAAGCTCTAATGAGGAGGTGGTGTCCTATAAGCTCCAATGAGGAGGGGGTGTCCTATAAGCTCCAATGAGGAGGGGGTGTCCTATAAGCTCCAATGAGGAGGTGGTGTCCTATAAGCTCTAATGAGGAGGTGGTGTCCTATAAGCTCTAATGAGGAGGTGGTGTCCTATAAGCTCCAATGAGGAGGGGGTGTCCTATAAGCTCCAATGAGGAGGTGGTGTCCTATAAGCTCCAATGAGGAGGGTGTGACCTATAAGCTCTAATGAGTATGCGGTGTCCTATAAGCTCTAATGAGGAGGTGGTGACCTATAAGCTCCAATGAGGAGATGGTGTCCTATAAGCTCCAATGAGGAGGTGGTGTTGTATACCTGCATGCTATCTAGATCCTAGCCCAGACACTTATTTGGGGAGATTTAAAGCATAATTCACATTCCTTACATCTGTAACAACCTGTCAGACCACTTACGGCTGCAACCACCTAGCTCCTTGGTATGTGCCTAAGTGTTCAGACTAGCAGGTTCTCTTATTTGTTTCTGTATTCTATGTAACAGTCGTTTTTATCTACATTTTTGGTGCACAAGTTATATATTGTATACAATATAGCATTTCCTTACCTTTGGGGAAAAGCATGGAGTGGTCCAAAAACACATTTTTTGTTTTTTAATTTTGCTAGCTTAATACAAGTTTATATATTGTTTTAGTTATGAATTTGTAACTTGCCCTGCAATATTATCATTTATTTAGTCTATTCCATTATAGCAACTTTTTTTTCAATTTTCCAATTTAAGACTCACATTATAAAAATATTACCAATGACATTATAGAGCTACTCCATGTCCCATATGTGTAAATGGGATTAAATATAAGGATGAGCAGACATATTAATTTAGCAGATATTGGTCAGTTATTACTAGTTGTGAGATGGAATATAATAACTTGGACCCAATTTTAATAATTAACGCCAGTATGCCATACAAATGAGGCAACATTTCTAAGCAAATTCTATATTTCCTACAGATTATCTATGGCTTGTTGTTCATAAACCATCAAATAATTGTAAGTTTTAGTTCATTATTCCCATATTACAAAAGGAAGTGATTTACATTGTATTCTTTCCTCTTTAGTTTTCTATTTTGATTCCTTACACATATAACAATCTTCCCAGGTAATATTTTATGAAATTAGAAGTTCCTCTCTGTAGTTAGTGCAAGTGCGCTCCCCATTTGTTTATCTAACATGAAAAAATACCCATTATAGACAAAAAGTTAACTTCTTATAAACATTTCTGAATGTACAATTCTTACAACATAAAAATGGCATTATACACACATGGACAAACACAATATCTATAAAAATGTAAAGATCTATAAGATTTAATATGAATGTACCTGGCTGGTGTCCTGGATATATATATAGACTCCGGGCACTAGATAGGTACATTCATTTTGAATCCAATTTTTATAGATTGCTTTATTGTTGACTTTATAAACACATATTCTTTGAACTAACAAGAGGTAAGCTAGGTACACACAGCCCTTTACCTGTCTGTTAAACAGGTTCTTTAAACTTTATATATAAGATAACGTCTCTCATGTGTGTTTCGAAGGTGCCTGTTAACCACCCTAAAATGCACAAATGGTTTCTATCTTCGATGAGTTCTCTGATGTCTTATAAGGGGTGAATTCTGATAAAACATTTCCCACACATGACACACATATGGCTTCTTCCCTGTATGAATTCTCTGATGAGAATCAAGACTTGATTTGTGGCTAAAACTTTTCCCACACTCAGAACATATATATTTTTTATATTCTCTAAAACTGCCATCATGCCCACCGCTTAAACAACTGCTAATGTTATTAGTTTGTTGCCTACTTCACAAATACATGAAGTGTTTTCCAATGAAGTTGCTACAGATACAGATTACAGAACTGGAAAAATTATCAAATTATCAATACATACAGTGCCACCAACCAGCACCCCATGTACCACACAAACTGAATATACAACACCAGGCATATCTGTCAGACACTGCCCTCTGAGCTCCAATGGACTCTAAGCACTTTTTTCCAACACCACAATTGAAAGGCATCAGTTTTACAGTGCTCAGCCTTCTTTATGGTCCATCTCTCAAATCGGTACTTTACAACTGGGAATAACCTTGTTTTAACTATGTGGACATTTGTTGATAGAGTAACATATCTCCACTTTTTAATAGCTTCTCCAGACCTGACATAGCTTTCCTCCTTAGAAACAAACATATTTTAATTTCATAGCTATAGTCATCATTTGAAGAGATTCTTGATCCCAGAAAAAAAAACTGGTTCAATGTCTTCCCTAACTATTTGCCAGGAACTGAGATGGCTGTTTGCCAGGATCTTCATCTGTTTAACATTGAGCAGCAGGCCAGCTTTTACACTATCTTCTGTCACCCTCATCAACATGCCCTTTAGTTCCTCCTCAAATCTGAGGTTGTTGATATTTCACAGCAATATTATTTCCTGATTTGGATTTAATCAGCCCGGCCTTACTCATGATGTATTCCATGCATAAGTTGAATAAATGAGGTAACAATATGTAACCTTCTCACATTACTTTCCTAATCTTGAACCATTCGGTTGTCCCATGTTCAGTGCTGACAGTGGCTTCTTGGTTCACAAACATATTCCTCAGGAGGCGGATGAGATGGTCTTGTACCCCATATCTTTTGGAACTTGAACATTTTATTGTCGTCCACGCAGTCAATGGCTTTAGAAACAGCTATCGAGCAGAAGTAAATGTTTTCTGGATCTCTCTCGTTTTCTCTAGTATTCATCAGACATTGGCAATTTGATATTTTGTGCCTCTAAAAAACCCGGCTTGCACACGTGGTAGTTGTTGGTCCATATATTGTTGGAGCTGAGTTTGTAGGATCGTAAGCATTACCTTGCTAGCATGTGAAATTAGTGCATCTATTTGATAATTGGAGCACTCTTTGGCACTGCTTTTTGGGATTGGTATATAGACTGACCTTTTTCAGTGTACTGGCCATTGTTGAGTTTTCAAAATCAGTTGGCATAAGGCAAACAACACATTCACAGCAACATGTTCTAGGATTTCAAACACTTCCGCTGGTATTCTATCAACTCCTGCAGCCTTGTTATCAGCAAGGCTTCCCAGCACCCATCTTGCTTCCAAGGGCCTATCTCATAAGATGTCTGGCTCCAGCTCATTGAACAAACTATTGAGGTTATCAATTATGTTAAGATCCTTCCTGTATATATCTTCTGCCACCTCTTCTTTATCTGATCTGCTTTTATAAAATCCCTACCATTTTTGTCTTTAATCACACCAACTTTGAAATGAAAGCTTCCATTGAGATCCCCAATTTTCTTGAATAGATCTCTTGATTTACCCATTCTGTTATCTTCTTCTATCTCTTTACATCACTTGTTAGATAATGTCTCCTTTTCTCTTCTGGCTGCACTCTTGAATTCTGCTTTCAGTTAGAAAAATATTGTCCTATCTCCACTACCTTTCAATTACCTTCTTTCCTGGGTTGATTTCACAGCCTCATCAGAAAGCCAGTTTGTCTTGTTTTTTCTTTTCTTTGGGTGGTATTCTTGGTGGCTGATTTCTAGACAATATCACAAACTTACACAAGGGATATCATAATGTGAGTAGCTACTAGGTCAGAATAATGCAGTTTCAACACTACTCAGCAAAATTCACATCACAGAATGTCATATTATCCACACTGCCTAATATGGCAAATCAGAAATACTGTCATCCTCTTCTATTTCTACTCTAAATACTTTCTGCTGAGGAAAAAGCAGGATCCATTTCCCAAGTCTACCAAGTCTTTACCCCTACTCCGACTCAAAATCTAGACTCAAGATAACACATTTATACCAAACGTTATTGTCATTCAGGCTTCAAACACGGATGTTGTACCCAGCCCTGGAAATGCCACATGATAGTTCAAATTAAACAAAATCCAATTTGATATATTGGACTCTTTGACTGGATCTAAAGTAGTAACCCTGAAAATGGTCTGCCCTTACAGTTCAATCAGTCACTGAATCACTTAAAGGATCAGTTTAGTAAGACAATACAGTTTATCTCTTAGACAGAGCTTCTTCCCTCCATGGACACATAGAATGGGAGAGAAGCAGATCAGATGAATCTGCAATGCTAAATTTCAAAAGTAAGTTTTAAAATCTTATGTGGAGGGAAGTGTAACTGTTTGTTTTGTGGCTGCCATTTTGTACCCGAATACCTGTATGAAACTCCATTTACTATTGTGGTCACAAATAATAGGTTTATATGTCTTTAAATGCTATGTCTTTGTTTTAAATGAAATTAATAAGTATAAGTCCTTGGCATATGCAAAGGAGAGTCAATAATAATATAAGTTTGTTTTGCCTACAATTAGCTTTGGATGCCAGTGGTTTACATAATGCTTTTGGACCGCTCACACAGACAGTTGCCGACTTACCACTGATAAGAATGGAATGATGACATTTGGTAATGGTAAATATTTATGTGTTATTTGTAATAATAGGTTATGACCATTTTTGGCTTTTTTCTAACTCCTTCTATAAGTTCATATACTCCATGCTTGTCAGTGTAATTCAGTCCATTTTACTGTTCTCATGTGTGTTACGGAGAGATTGCAATTTTTGCCTCCAAGCTTGTAAAATAAAGAAACCTGATTGTTTCATCTCCGCTTGATTGAGTGTGGGTTGTCGGAGAGTCATTATGAAGTGACATTTCACCAGCACTTACTTTTTTCCTTTAAATAGTAATTTTATTGCTAATTAGTTAATGAATAAACAAATGAAACTCCATTTGATGATAATTCCAATGACCTTTTAAACATGTGGTTTTTGTTTCACCATAAGCCCCAGTTACTCAAGTATTTATTTACCTCCATATACAGATATGTGAAATATATTAGTTATATAAATACTAATATCACAAAACCTTCGTCATCTTGTTCTGTTTCTACCCCTGGTCACTTATTCTGCTGTCACATAGTGTAAGATAACAGGACACATAACATCAGAAAAAATGCTCCCATGAGTGTACAACTGTACTAGTTCTTTGGTTATTACCCACAGTATATCTGTGACGTGCTCTGTATGTCCATCAGAATATTTCCTTCCTGTATATTATTGTAGCTCCTCATCTACAGGTGAACTCGAAACCTGTCAGGAGAGGAATATTTTGTCTAAACTAAACTGTAAATAGCAACATAATATTGTCTTTTTATGGTAGTATCCAGTGCAAACGGATTGGGTTAAAAATAAAATGTAAAATTTCCAAATTGTGTCTATTATTATTGTCTCATTTGTATAAACCATATTATTATCTATCAATTTACTCTTCTCCGGCGCGACACCTGTTAAAAAAAAACATAACATTAATACACATACATAAACATAAAAACAAAATAAAATAAACATAATCTACATTGTACTTACCTCCCCACGATGTCTCCGGCCTCCTCCTCTTCTGCCCCGCCCTGGAACCGCGCTCTAAAAAAAAAAAGAAAAAAAAAAAAGAACACACATCCACACTCACGACTTTTCCGGAAGAAAATAGGCAATGGCGGCTTCTGATTGGTTGAAAACGCTGTCTATCAAATTCACCCAATCAGGAGGCGTCAATGTGTGAGCCAATCAGAGAGGGATAGACCCTTAAATTCCACTCTGATTCGATAATGCACCTGTCAATCTTTGTTTAAACCAATCCCAAGGCGCAGATGCCTTCAGCCAATCACAATGGTATACACCCCCACAGGGTGATTGGCTAAAGGCATCTGCGCATTCTGATTGGTTGCACTGACAATAGCCAATCACAATGGAATACACCCCCACGTACTGTTTGGTGAAGGCATTTGCGCCTTCTCATTGGCTGTTGTCGATGTTTATCAGTATTTAAGTCAATGGGAAGGCGCAGATGTCTTCAGCCAATCACCCGTGGGGGTGTATCCCATTGTGATTCGCTGATGGCAATAAAGCCTTCTGATTGGTTTAAATTAAATAAAGATTGACAGGTGCGTTATGCAATCAGAGTGGGATTTTGGGGTGTATCCCTTTCTCATTGATTCACAATTATCGTCTTCTGACTGGCTGAACTTGATAGACAGCGTTTTCAGCCAATCAGAAGCCGCCATTGGCAATTTTATTCTTGAACACTCATTAGCATCAGGGAGGTTTGCAAGTGCAGACCTCCATTTTTTTTAGAGCGCAGATTTTTCCAGGGCCCAGCCGGGACAGAAGAGGAGGAGGCCGAGAACATCGCTGGGAGGTAAGTACAATGTAGATTATGTTTGTAATGTATTTTGTTATTTTCTGTAATGTTCCTTTTTTAATTTTTTAATTTTTTAATTTTTTGTGGTTTAGGTTTTTGTATTTTCTGTAATGTTGATTTTTTATTTTTGGTGATTTTGTTTTTTTTATTTTCTGTAATGTCGTTTTTTTTTTTTTGATTTTTGATTTTTATTTTCTGTAATGTAGATTCTTGATTTTTGGTGACTTCAGATTTTTTGTTTTCTGTAATTAGAGTGGTTGGGTGTTATTAGCGGGTAGGTAGGTAGTGTAGGTAGATAGTGTAGGTGTTAATAGGTTAGTGTAGAGGGGGGTTAGTTGATATGGCATGATGGTCCTTGAGGACCATGTGGTTAATGTTAGGTTATAACAGGCCCATAATGGTCATAATATACCCTTATGGGACTCATGGGGTTAAGTAGATGCTTATGAGGGTCTGGATACATTCATGATATATCTATACTCACACATTACATACATAATATATATCTACTAGCGAATTGCCCGTCAAAAAATGACGGCAATGAAATTGTAAGTGAGCTAATGCTGTTTGGTGTATAATAATCAAATATATAATACATTAATAAATGAATATACTTTACCTATTTTGAAGCATTGTGTTGAAGCGCTGTCAATGTGTTTTGAGGTTGCTGCAGCATTAGTGGTGTGGAGCTGCTGTGTAAGCGTGGTGAATGTGTGCAGTGTAATACTGTGCGTGCGCAAGACGAAACCGTTAGTGTAGTGGTGTACTTCCGCATTGGCGTAAAATGGCGGTTTATCTGTGGTATGCATCTTTGCGGATTATCCGTCGGTGCTTCGTGGTGTTTTTCGAGTTTCTCTTGGTGTTTTGCGAGTGTGTAGTGGTGTTTTGCGTGTTGAGAGTGCTGTAGCCTCATTTTCGTTTTGTTCGTCGGCCATTTTTTCTGTCGCTTAGCGATTTTATTAGTGTCTAAAGTGTTTTATTTTTATTTAAATGAAGGTGTAACTTGGTTTTTTGAGGTGCTGGATGGTTCCTCTTGCTGTAGGTAAGCCTTTTATGTGAGTGTTGTGTGTATTTATTGTGTTTTAAATGTTTGTATGTCGGCGTGTTGCGTCCGATGTTTGCGAGGTCGTAATGTCTGGTAACGTGTCTCGTTTGGTGTTTGCGTGTGTAGCCTCGTTTTCGTTTTGTTCGGCGGCCATTTTTTCTGTCGCTTAGCAAATTATTTAGTGTCTAAACTCTTTTATTTTGAGTGAAATGAAGGTGTAAGTTGCATTTTTGAGGTCCTGGATGCTCCCTCTTGCTGCAGGTAAGTTTTTTATGTATGTGCTGTGTGTATGTATTGTGTTTTTAATTTTGTAATGTTCGCGAGTTGTGTCCGAGTGTTGCGAGGCCGTAATGTGTGTTAACGTGTGTCGTATGTTGTTTGAGTTGCTTGTAAAATTTAGCGAGTGTCGTAATTGGTGTGTCGTGTTGTTTGCGTTACGACGTGAAGTTTGCGAGGGTCGCAGTTGCTGGCATGGAGCGCCTTTGGCGCTCCATGCCAGCAACTGAGGCCCTCGCCCACTGCCCTCGCTGCACGAGCCAAGGCCCTCGCTACGCGAGGCCCGCAAGCATTAGCAACAACTCGCATGCTCACAACTATATATGTGATACTCACACATTACATACATGATATAACTATACTCACACATTACATACATGATATAACTATACTCACACATTACATTCATGATATAACTATACTCACACATTACATACATGATATAACTATACTCACACCTTACATACATGATATAACTGTACTCACACATTACATCCATGATATAACTATACTCACACCTTACATCCATGATATAACTATACTCACACATTACATCCATGACAGTAACTATACTCACATATTACATCCATGATATTACTATACTCACACATTGCATACATGATATATCTATACTCACACATTGCATACATGATATAACTATACTCACACATTACATCCATGAAATAACTATACTCACACATTAGATCCATGAAATAACTATACTCACACATTACAAACATGAAATAACTATACTCACACATTACAAACATGAAATAACTATACTCACACATTGCATACATGATATATCTATACTCACACATTGCATCCATGCTATATACTCACACATTACATCCATGATATAACTATACTCACACATTACATACATGCTATAACTATACTCACACATTGCATACATGATATAACTATACTCACACATTACATACATGATATAACTATACTCACACATTACATACATGATATAACTATACTCACACATTACATCCATGATATAACTGTACTCACACATTACATCCATGATATAACTGTACTCACACATTACATCCATGATATAACTGTACTCACACATTACATCCATGATATAACTATACTCACACATTACATCCATGATATAACTATACTCACACATTACATCCATAATATAACTATACTCACACATTGCATACATGACAGTAACTATATGTCCGAGTGTTGCGAGGCCGTAATGTGTGTTAACGTGTGTCGTATGTTGTTTGAGTTGCTTGTAAAATTTAGCGAGTGTCGTAATTGGTGTGTCGTGTTGTTTGCGTTACGACGTGAAGTTTGCGAGGGTCGCAGTTGCTGGCATGGAGCGCCTTTGGCGCTCCATGCCAGCAACTGAGGCCCTCGCCCACTGCCCTCGCTGCATGAGCCAAGGCCCTCGCTACGCGAGGCCCGCAAGCATTAGCAACAACTCGCATGCTCACAACTATATATGTGATACTCACACATTACATACATGATATAACTATACTCACACATTACATACATGATATAACTATACTCACACATTACATACATGATATAACTAAACTCACACATTACATTCATGATATAACTATACTCACACATTACATACATGATATAACTATACTCACACCTTACATACATGATATAACTGTACTCACACATTACATCCATGATATAACTATACTCACACCTTACATCCATGATATAACTATACTCACACATTACATCCATGACAGTAACTATACTCACATATTACATCCATGATATTACTATACTCACACATTGCATACATGATATATCTATACTCACACATTGCATACATGATATAACTATACTCACACATTACATCCATGAAATAACTATACTCACACATTAGATCCATGAAATAACTATACTCACACATTACAAACATGAAATAACTATACTCACACATTACAAACATGAAATAACTATACTCACACATTGCATACATGATATAACTGTACTCACACATTGCATACATGATATAACTATACTCACACATTACATACATGATATAACTATACTCACACATTACATACATGATATAACTATACTCACACATTACATCCATGATATAACTATACTCACACATTACATCCATGATATAACTGTACTCACACATTACATCCACGATATAACTGTACTCACACATTACATCCATGATATAACTATACTCACACATTACATCCATGATATAACTATACTCACACATTACATCCATGATATAACTATACTCACACATTACATCCATAATATAACTATACTCACACATTGCATACATGACAGTAACTATATGTACACATTACATTCATGATATAACTATACTCACACATTACATCCATGATATAACTATACTCACACATTACATCCATGATATAACTATACTCACACATTACATCCATGATATAACTATACTCACACATTACATCCATGATATAACTGTACTCACACATTACATACATGATATAACTATACTCACACATTACATCCATGATATATCTATACTCACACATTACATCCATGATATAACTATACTCACACATTACATACATGATATTACTATACTCACACATTACATCCATGATATAACTATACTCACACCTTACATACATGATATAACTGTACTCACACATTACATCCATGATATAACTATACTCACACCTTACATCCATGATATAACTATACTCACACATTACATTCATGATATAACTATACTCACACATTACATACATGATATAACTATACTCACACATTACATCCATGATATAACTATACTCACACATTACATTCATGATATAACTATACTCACACATTACATCCATGATATAACTGTACTCACACATTACATCCATGATATAACTGTACTCACACATTACATCCATGATATAACTATACTCACACATTACATCCATGATATATCTATACTCACACATTACATCCATGATATAACTATACTCACACATTACATACATGATATAACTATACTCACACATTACATCCATGATATAACTATACTCACACCTTACATACATGATATAACTATACTCACACATTACATCCATGATATATCTGTACTCACACATTACATACATGATATATCTATACTCACACATTACATCCATAATATAACTATACTCACACATTACATACATGATATAACTATACTCACACATTACATCCATGATATAACTATACTCACACATTGCATACATGATATAACTATACTCACACATTGCATACATGATATAACTATACTCACACATTACATCCATGATATATCTATACTCACACATTACATCCATGATATAACTATACTCACACATTACATCCATGATATAACTATACTCCCACATTGCATACATGATATAACTATACTCACACATTACATACATGATATAACTATACTCACACATTACATCCATGATATAACTATACTCACACATTACATCCATGATATAACTGTACTCACACATTACATCCATGATATAACTGTACTCACACATTACATCCATGATATAACTATACTCACACATTACATCCATGATATAACTATACTCACACATTACATCCATGATATATCTATACTCACACATTACATCCATGATATAACTATACTCACACATTACATACATGATATAACTATACTCACACATTACATCCATGATATAACTATACTCACACCTTACATACATGATATAACTGTACTCACACATTACATCCATGATATAACTATACTCACACCTTACATCCATGATATAACTATACTCACACATTACATTCATGATATAACTATACTCACACATTACATTCATGATATAACTATACTCACACATTACATCCATGATATAACTATACTCACACATTACATCCATGACAGTAACTATACTCACATATTACATCCATGATATTACTATACTCACACATTGCATACATGATATATCTATACTCACACATTGCATACATGATATAACTATACTCACACATTACATCCATGATATAACTATACTCACACATTACAAACATGAAATAACTATACTCACACATTGCATACATGATATATCTATACTCACACATTACATCCATGATATAACTATACTCACACATTACATACATGATATAACTATACTCACACATTGCATACATGATATAACTATACTCACACATTGCATACATGATATAACTATACTCACACATTACATCCATGATATATCTATACTCACACATTACATCCATGATATAACTATACTCACACATTACATCCATGATATAACTATACTCCCACATTGCATACATGATATAACTATACTCACACATTACATCCATGATATAACTATACTCACACATTACATCCATGATATAACTATACTCACACATTACATACATGATATAACTGTACTCACACATTACATCCATGATATAACTATACTCACACATTACATCCATGATATAACTGTACTCACACATTACATCCATGACATAACTGTACTCACACATTACATCCATGATATAACTGTACTCACACATTACATCCATGATATAACTGTACTCACACAATACATCCATGATATAACTGTACTCACACATTACATCCATGATATAACTATACTCACACATTACATCCATGATATAACTATACTCACACATTACATCCATGATATAACTGTACTCACACATTACATCCATGATATAACTGTACTCACACAATACATCCATGATATAACTGTACTCACACATTACATCCATGATATAACTATACTCACACATTACATCCATGATATATCTATACTCACACATTACATCCATGATATAACTATACTCACACATTACATACATGATATAACTATACTCACACATTACATCCATGATATAACTATACTCACACATTACATACATGATATAACTATACTCACACATTACATACATGATATAACTATACTCACACATTACATCCATGATATAACTATACTCACACATTACATACATGATATAACTATACTCACACATTAATTATTTAAACAAATTGTTACAATCATTAGAACACATCCCATGTCCATCTGATAGCCTCCATGTTATCAATGAGATGTGTAACAGTGGTATATGTGGGGTGAAGGGTGCCCAAAAATCAGTCATGCCAGCTACTCATCCTTCCAAAGGCATCATGCAGATTATGGATAATAGTGTGAGAGAAGGTGGGATATGGGAGGGAAAATAGGGCGACGGGAAGAGGAATTAGTGAAGAGCAAGAAGCAGAAGCTTAGAGTTGAGATCAAAAATGAGATGGGAAAAGTCAAGACTGGGAGAAACAGGATAAAGAAGAGTTGACATGAGTTGGAAAGATATGAATCAACTGAATATATTACAAGGGTATAAAATACATGCAAAGGTCAGCTGTTGTGGTGTAAAAAGACATGGCTTCCACCTCTACTCAAAAGGTATTAAACATGCTATGTTTGCAGCCCCTGCTTCTTAGCAATTTTAGCCGTTGACAAAGCCAGTATATAGGGAGACGGGAGTGTAATACCCGCCAGGTTGCTTATTATTATGACTACTATATTATCTATATAGTGATTTAGCAATGTAAATTTTGCCCAATTGGGCTTTACCGAGGGGTATAATTTGTATTTACCCTTATATACATGGTTAGTTATTCCAAGGCCCCAATGGGGGTATAGTAAGGCTATAACTGCCACAATCCATTGATACTCTTGGACTAGACACATGGCTTTTTTGGCTTTGCCTAGCCCTTTATGAGCCTATTACAGGGATCTCAGCCAACTTGTGGGGCACACCATAGCCCTTCAGATAGGAGGTCCCTGAAATAGCACATAGGGCGTTACTATATGTCTCCTGTCTTATGCATTGATGCAGTTATAGACATCCATATTACTGATGTTATGTACAGTGGATATAAAAAGTCTACACACTCCTGTTAAAATGTCAGGTTTCTGTGCTGTACAAAAATGAGACAAAGATAAATAGTTTCAGAACTTTTTCCACCTTTAATGTGACCTATAAACTGTACAATTCAATTGAAAATAAACTGAAATCTTTTAGATAGAGGGAAGAAAAAATATAAAAATAAAATAATATGGTTGCATATGTATGCACACCCTTAAACTAATATTTTGTTGAAGCACCTTTTGATTTTATTACAGCACTCAGTCTTTTTGGGTATGAGTCTATCAGCATGGCACATTTTGACTTGGCAAGATTTGCCCACTCTTCTTTGCAAAAACACTCCAAATCTGTCAGATTGCGAGGGCATCTCCTATGCACAGCCCTCTTCAGATCACCCCACAGATTTTCAATTGGATTCAGGTCTGGGCTCTGGCTGGGCCATTCCAAAACTTTAATCTTCTTCTGGTGAAGCCATTCCTTTGTTGATTTGGATGTATGCTTTGGGTCGTTGTCATGCTGAAAGATGAAGTTCCTCTTCATGTTCAGCTTTCTAGCAGAAGCCTGAAGGTTTTGTGCCAATATTGACTGGTATTTGGAACGGTTTATAATTCCCTCTATCTTAACTAAGGCCCCAGTTAAAGCTGAACAAAAACAGCCCCAAAGCATGATGCTGCCAACACCATGCTTCACTGTGGGTATGGTGTTCTTTTGGTGATGTGCAGTGTTGTTTTTGTGCCAAACATATCTTTTGGAATTATGGCCAAAAAGTTGAACCTTGGTTTTATCAGACCATAACACATTTTCCCACATGCTTTTGGGAGACTTCAGATGTGTTTTTGCAAAATGTAGCCTGGCTTGGATGTTTTTCTTCGTAAGAAACGGCTTTCATCTTGCCACTCTACCCCATAGCCCAGACATATGAAGAATACAGGAGATTGTTGTCACATGTACCACACAGCCAGTACTTGCCAGATATTCCTGCAGCTCCTTTAATGTTGCTGTAGGCCTCTTGGTAGCCTTCCAGACCCGTTTTCTTCTCTTCTTTTCATCAATTTTGGAGGGAGCTCCAGTTCTTGGTAATGTCACTGTTGTGCCTTATTTTCTCCTTCACTGTGTTCCATGGTATATCTAATGCCTTGGAAATTCTTTTGTACCCTTCTCCTGGCTGATACCTTTTAACAATGAGATCCCTCTGATGCTTTGGAAGCTCTCTGTGGACCATGGCTTTTGCTGTGGGATGCGACTAAGAACATTTCAGGAAAGACCAACTAGAGCAGCTGAACTTTATTTGGGGTTAATCAGAGGCACTTTAAATGATGGCAGGTGTATGCTGACTCCTATTTAACACGATTTGGAATGTGAGTGCTTAATTCTGAACACAGCTACATCCCCAGTTAAAAGAGGGTGTGCAGACTTATGCAACCACATCATTTTTATTTTTTATCCCTCCACCTAAAAGATTTCAGTTTGTTTTTTCAATTGAGTTGTACAGTTTATAGGTCACATTAAAGGTGGAAAAAGTTCTGAAATAATGTATCTTTGTTTAATTTTTTTTACAGCACAGAAACCTGACATTTTAACAGGGGTGTGTAGACTTTTTATATCCACTGTATATAGCCACCTAGTGATGGTATAAATTATTGCTGTGGCATAGTAAAGTAAGCGGTTACTGTAAAGTGGTAATTCTTACCCGGTGTATTAAGTCAGTCCAGCTGAGACTAGGATTTTGTGCCTTATTTTGTAACTGTTATTTTATTAATTGTAAATAAAGTTCCATTTTTATTTGATTTAGTATACTGATATTGTCGTGCGCTGGAACGTCAGTAAGACTAAATATACTTGTTTTTTTATAGTGCAACAAGACATGCCTGAAAAAGTACTAGCCATTGGTAATTACAATATTGTGTGTTCCTTTGTGTAAATACTCTTTCTCCTGCTGATTAGCTGCCCATTGCATCCTCCAGGGTTAAAAAGGAGTCAAAAGCCTTCCTGGGTCAAAGCTTTCCTGGGAGAGACGTACTGCTCCATAGTGCTGGGGCCCACTAATATTTCACGATAACGTTTAATTTCAGTATTTTGTGTGTCCCCTATTCATATAATCTGGGAGTGATTAATCCACCTTCCCCCCAGATCCCACACCCGTGCTTATATGTCCTATTTATTCAGAATTACATCCAACCTATGTTTTTGGTTGTTTATTGAATCTGCTATAACAACTTTCTTTACAATACACAGTTTTTCATACATATTACAACATGTTGGTCTGCAGTGTCTCTTTAACAATAGCGTGTAAATGTGTTTTGTGTTAAGATCATGTATATTTATCTCATTCCTTATTATCTGCTGCCATCCTGTGGCCACTTGTGGTATAATATGTCATGTTTTCCATGCTCTTTTATTTCATTAGGACTTGGTAAGATCTTCTCTGTTGTTACACAAGTAGGAGACAAAAATACCGTCTAAAGACCGATCAATATCTTTTTTTTAAGAGACTTAGTGCACGTAACACTGCAACTAAGGTCCAGATCAATATTAGCCTTTTTTTTCAATGCTACATGACACCAGCACTGGATAGGCAACAATTATAAATTTTACCAAGTTATGATGGACTGTCAAATTAAAAATTTCTCCAAGATTCTCTCAAAATTGGTTTAAATGTTGCTATATGTAATTAACTTATCAATTAACTAATGTTTAAGGACCCCCATGGTATTTAGGGTTAATAGCTAATGCTATTGGGTTTCTTTAAGGACTCATGGTATAGGGTTACGTTTTAGATGTTATGGAGGTAAGCTGTAGATAGATAAATAATCCATGCTCCCACTCTCATATCTGTATTTATAAAAGTCTAAATAATCAGATTGCATATTTCAATCTGGGACCCAAGTGGTGGTAGGAAGAGTGTTATAAATGTCTTTGAGGACCCCCATGGTATAAGGATTAACTTTAGATGCCATAGAGATCCATAAATATCTTCATGGTCATAGCTTAGTATATCATGAGGTTTATTAAGAACCCCATGGTATAGGGATTTATATTAGGTACCACGGGGGTCCACAGAGACCTAATGGCTAATCTTTAGATTACATAGGAAATCCATAGGGATCCCCATGGTAGTTAATAATTGGTGCCATGTGGGCCATAGGGACCCCCTGGTTATACTATATTATATACTATATACTATATATATATATATATATATACTATAGCGTGCAGATAATGTCACCTGCGAATAAACAACATTTGAATTGGTGGATGCAGATTTTAATGTCTTGGATTTTGCTATTTGGTCTAAGGGATATTATTCGTCTTAGCTATATGATGGAGTTGAGAATCCTTCTGATGTTGTCTCCTGTTTGTCATAGAGGTACAAACCCTACCTGGTCTTTATGTATTATGTAGAAGTTTGAAAGCCTGATTGACATTATTATTATAGCTAGAATTTTAATATCCCCATTTAACAATGATATGGGGCAGAATTATTGACTTTTAGAGGATCTTTGTTGGGTTTTGGGAAGAAGATCATATTGGCTTGTTTTAATTCGGGGGGCATTGGTTTGCCCTGGAGAATAGCATTATATAGTTTACATAGATATGGAGCTAAAGAGTTGCTCCTTCAGAAGCAGATTGGAGGTGGCCTAGGTGAGTCAGGAACTCCTAAGCAGCAGGATTTATTGGGAAGTGTCATGGCGGATGCCACTCTTCCCAGCAGCAGATCAGAGGATGCATGGAGGATGTCAATTTTCCATAGTGACAGATAGCAGGTGGCGTAGGTGACGCAGGCACCCCATAGCAGCAGCAGAATTTCATGCATGGAGGATACTGGCACTCCCCAGTGCAGAATGGAGATGAAATGAAGGATACCGGAGTTCCTATACAGCAGATGGGACCCAGTAGCAGAATAGAAGTTACATGGGGATGCCAACTCTCACTAGTGACATATGTGAGGTGGCATAGGTAAGTCAGGCACTTTCCAGCTGCTGCAGCAGAACTTTTTGTGAGATGGCATTATGTGATTGCTCCTAAACAGCAAGTGGAAGGTGGAGTAGCAGGTGTTAGTAGTCTAAAAGCAGGTGAGAAGCACTTTCCAGAGGCAAAAGGAATTCATGGAAAGCTGCATCGGGATTGACGGTGCTGCCCAGCAGGAGAAGAGAGGTAGCACAGTTGGCAGCAGCAGATTGAAAGTGAGGTGGGGAAGTCCCTTCATAACAAAGGAGTTTGGGAGACATCGTGGCTGGCATTAATCATCTCAATATTAAATTAGAAGTGAGGCAGGAGGAGGATCTCCCAAGTAGACTGAGCTTGTGCCAGGGGTGACCTAGGTGAGGCGCTCTAGCATGAAATACATGCCCTATGCTTGAAGCTAAAGTTTTGAGCCAAGAAGAAACCAGGAAGCAGCCTCTGCGCTATCACTTTTGTTGGTGAGATTGGGCATGTCGTCCCCACCTCAGCAATTGAGCCCTTCCTGAACTACGAATACAGCACCAACTGAACTGTTTCACAACTAGGACCCGTCAGGCTCCGCCCCTGTTTTACTAACTAGTCAAATATATTGCAACAGCACTGAGTAATTATGTTAATTTGGCTTTCTGGTAATTAGGTTACCAAGTAATATTGTTTAGTGGCACTACTGTTTAATTACTTTTTGTAAATGTGTTTAGTTACCATATGATTTTCCAATAAATAGATCTTCTGGTTAAGACATAAATGGTAGAACTATGTTTGTTTACTAGATGCTGTGATTTCCATGCTCTGTTTGTGGCTGTCAAATCTGAGGAAAACGTTACTAATATATTACACTTTGTTATTTAATTGTTCAGTCATGTACAACTCTCTATGACTCCATAGAACACTGTATAGAAGACACATCTATCATATACTGCCATTCTGAGCTCCATCAAGCTCATATTCATTGCTTCAATAAACTCTTTTATCCATCTCTGCCTCTGCCATCCTCTTCATCATGTGCCTTCCCGGCATCATAGCCTTCTCTAGGTCTTCTTCTGATATGGAAAAAATATTTGCACTTTATCCTCATGATCAAACCCTGCAATTAGCAATTTGGCTTGGTTTCTTGTAGTATTGATTGCAAAATTCTAGAAGAGACCAGGATATATTCTATAAAATGAGCAACGTAAAGAGATAAAAGAAGATAACAAAATGGGTAAGTCAAGAGATCTCTTGAAGAAAAGTGGGGATCTGAAAAGGAACCTTTCATGACAAAGTGGGCGTGGTTGAAGATAAAAATGGTAGGGACTTAACAGAAGCAGGTTGAATAAATATGAGTTGGCAGATCTACACAGGAAGGATAGAAAGGGGGAGATAGGAGGTATGATGAAGGATTGGAATGTGACGTAAATAGAAAGAGAGATTGGATGGGGAGAAAGGGATAATGATAAGGAAGATTTGTGGGGGAGAAGAGGCTAGGAGAGCGGATGGAGGGAAATGAGAGGATGAGGGTGATGTATAATTAAATCAAGCAATATGTCAGTCAATTCTTTATTGAGTAAAAAATAGCTTTATATGTAATATTTTCCACATTTATAATGACCATTGTATAGTTACATTTAGTGGAAAGAGGTCTGTTCAACCCATTATAAGGTATGAGCACCTTATATTTATTAAAAGAACAAAACTCTCTTTTTGTACAGTACAAAGTGTAATTCTTAATGACAATGGGCTCATCAATCACTTTGAATTATTTAAAAAATCTATAACATAATTCTATATCATATTATACATATTAGTATCACTTAGAAAAATAGAATACATTTGCAGACAGCTTGACATTTATGAGCCTTTCAGTACCTAAAAGCATTGTTATTTTTCTTTTACAGCTCTATAGGGTCAATGCTTTGTTTGATGCAACAAATGTACATAGAAAATAAGAAAATTAATGTCACGGGTTATCAAGGTTAAAAATATATAAAGATTATATAAAATATATATATATATATATATATATATATATATATATAACACAGTTTACATGTTCACACATGTATTATGAGTGTTCAGCATGATGATGTAGAGCTAAGTCCATACGTTCTGGATCCCTTAAATCAAAAGGTTATTGGTAGCCAAGCAGATAGCAGCCATGCACAGTCCAGCCTCATATCATGTATTGTAATAATACAAGCTGATACATTAGTAGAGCTTGCTGAAAAGTTCTATGAATGTGATTTACAACGCAGATATCCATAGATCTTTATGACCTTGCTAATGTTTTTGATCAATTACATTTATATGATCTTAATAGAATTGCATGATGCGTCATGCTGATGTGTAATGGCGGACTCATATTAAACATTCCCCACATCCCATACATACAAACGGTCTTTATCCTATGTGAGTTTTCTTGTGTTATTTCAAATCTGACTATGTTGCTTGAGCTTTGAGGAGTGACTGAAACATTTCTCACATTGAGTACATAAAAAAAGTTTCTTCTCCTCTTATGTTCATTAAGTACAGAGAGACGACTGAAACATTTCCCACATTCAGAACATGGAAAATGTTATTCTCCTGTATGAGTCATCTTATGTATATTAAGAGTTGAGGCGTGACTAAAACATTTCCCACATTCAGAACATGCAAAAGGTTTTTCTCCTGTATGAACCCTCTTATGTATATTAAGAGTTGAGGCACGACTGAAACATTTGCCACATTCAGAACATGCAAAATGTTTTACTCCTGTATGAATCATCTTATGTCTATTAAGCTGTAAGGTCTGACTGAAACATTTCCCACATTCAGAACATGGAAAAGGTTTTTCTCCTGTATGAGTCATCTTATGTGTATGAAGATTTGAGGCCTGACTGAAACATTTCCCACATTCAGAACATGGAAAAGGTTTTTCTCCTGTATGAGTCCTCCTATGTCTATTAAGAGCATAGAGCTGAGTAAAACATTTCTCACATTCAGAACATGGAAAAGGCTTTTCTCCTGTATGAGTCATCTTATGTTTATTAAGTTTTTCAAACTGACTGAAACATTTCCCACATTCAGAACATGGAAAAGGTTTTTCTCCTGTATGAGTCCTCTTATGTGTATTAAGAGCTGAGAGCTGAATGAAACATTTTCCACATTCAGAACACAGAAAAGGTTTTTCTCCTGTATGAGTCATCTTATGGATATTAAGAGCTGAAAGCTGACTGAAACATTTCCCACATTCAGAACATGGAAAAGGTTTTTCTCCTGTATGAGTCCTCTTATGTGTATTAAGATGTGAGGCCCGACTGAAACATTTCCCGCATTCAGAACATGGAAAAGGTTTTTCTCCTGTATGTGTAATCTTATGTCTATTAAGAGCTGAGAGCTGACTGAAACATTTCTCACATTCAGTACATGCAAATTGTTTTTCTACTGTCTGAGAAATGTGGTCTTCTCCAAGGTTATTCCAAATTTCGGATGAATCTGTTGAAAACAAAAGCACCAGGAGTAAATTCTAACAGCTTTAACATACTTCTAAATGGAAACAATTAGTTGGTATATACCTAACCAATTTGCAGTTAATATGAGACCAAAAATGATTTAGCTTAGTCTATTAATTTAGTGGAAGTTAACTCCTTATGAAAACACAACATATTTTGTAATCACACGAAAATGAAGCAAAAGATGTTTAAATGTCTGTAGAATGCAGTGTGATCCGGTGCCAACCAATTATTGTCAATTATGGTCTTTTGTCTTACTAAATATAATGGTCTGAAAAATTTTATTTAAAAGAAAAAAAGAAATACTGTATAAACAGAAACTTTACATATTGCAACTTCTACATGCAATTATTGCTTGCTGCAGGCTGTCATTTTTTATGCCTGTTACTGGGTGTGTGTTTCTGTAAACTAACAATCTCCCCATTAATGCTGCTGAGAGCACGGCCTGCAGTTACTGACACTGTCCCGCTGTGTAGATACAAACTTCCTGTGTACGCAAAGTCTTCTTTCAGGAAGTTGTGCTATTAAAAATAAAATGTCAGATTGGGGTCATTACACCTGAGAATAAGAAAGGTTCCCTAGTGCTTATGAATGCTGATCAGCCATCTGAGTAGGATAATCGGCGTATCTGATGTTGTTGATATTCCTTCCAGCAATATTGATTCCGGCTTTGGATTCATCCAGCCCGGCCTTACGCATGATGTAGTGTAATAAATAAGGTGACCATATACAACCTTGCTGCACAGCTTTTCCTATCATGAACCATTCCGTTGTCCCATGTTCTGTTCTTACCGTTGCTTCTTGGTCCAGATACAAAATTCCTCAGGAGGTGGATGAGATGATCTGGTACTCCCATCTCCTTAAGAACTTGCCACATTTTGTTGTGATCCACACAGTCAAAAGCTTTAGAATAGTCTATGAAGCAGAAGTAAATGTTTTAATGGAATTCTCTTGTTTTCTCTATTATCCATTGGACACTTGCAATTTGATCTCTTGTGCCTCTTCCTCTGCAGAACCCGGCTTGCACATCTGGTACTCCCTGGTCCATATATTGTTTGAGCTGAGCTTGTAGGATCTTAAGCATTACCTTGCTGGCATGTGAAATGAGTGCAATTGTTTAATAATTGGTGCACTCTTTAGCACTGCCCTTTTTTGGGGATTTGGGATGTAGACTGACCTTTTCCAGTCTATTGGCCACTGTTGAGTTTTCCAAATGTGTTGGCATAAGGCAGGCAGCGCTTTCACCACTTCTTCTTGTAAAATTTGGAATAGTTCAATTGGGATGGCATCAACTCCTGCAGCCTTGTTATTAGCAAGACATCTAACTTCACTCTCCAAGATGTCTGCTCCAGCTCATTGGACATTGGATTCTTGACCACGGTAGAAGATTTGGTGGTTGTCTCCCAGAATATCGATGTTTAGCCTTGTCATCTCATTCTTGAGCACATCTAGTTAACATTGGTTCATAGCTCTAACATTCCAGGTTCCTATGCTAAATTGTCCTTTGGACTTTCCTTTCCCCTTCAGACACATCCGCAGCTGCGTGTCCTCTCGGCTTTGGCCAAACCACTTAATTAGATCTGGTGTTACTTGTACTTGCCCTCTGCTATTCCTCAGTAATTTGGTAGGAACCATCTGACCTGAGGGGCTCATCTTCCAGTGCCATATTGTTATGTCTCCAATTGTGCTTGTCCATAGAGCTTTCTTAGCAAAGTTACTGGAGTGGGTTGCCAGTTCCTTCTCCAGTGGACCTCAATTTGTCTGACATCTCTGCTATGACCTGGAAATCTGTGGTGACGTTTCATGGCGTTTCAAGCCCCTTCACCACAACAAAGTAGCGATCCAGAAGGGGAGATTTGTATTACATATAACTTATACTATATTACCAATATATTTATGTATCACTAATTGAGAGCATGAACACAAATACATTATTATTATTACTAGCGACTTGCCTGTCAAAAATGACCGGGCAATAAAATCTGAAGCCATGGCAATGCTGTTTGCCACACAACGTAAAGCTTTTTCTACTCTATGGACCTTCGGCGCTCATTGCAAGCCTCGCGCTGAGCGCGTTTGGTGTTCATCGCGTGTACTTTTACTCCTCTGAGCACCTTCGGCGCTTATCACAAAGACAGATATATATATATTTTGTATTTTAACTAATAATTAATTAATTACTTAATAAATTAATATAATTTACCTATTTCTAAATAATATATCAGCAATCACTAGCCTGAAGAGGTAACAATCTGTTTTTATTTTCCTGCAGCATGCAATGTAGAGTTGGACTGTTGCTGCCTTGAGGAGAAAGTGTTCTCAATGTCCCAGCAGTGCATTAGAAATAGGCTGCGTGCGCAATGGCAAGCTGTTGGTTTTGTTGTGTAAAGCGCCATTTTAGAATCGTAATGTTATTAGTTACGGTTCGCAAGCATTTTCCGTCCTTTGTAATAGTATATTTTGTACATTGTACGTTCATGTGTAAGAGGGGTACCCGGTTGGCGGTGTTTTGGTCGTGTAGCCTTGTTTTTATTATTTGGTAGACCATTTTTTTTCTGGCTCAGGTAATTTTTGAGTGGGAAACTCATCCAAATCGACTTAAATTCGCATTCCACCTCACTCCCAGACGTCCTGGCTGTTCCCCCATGCTGTGTGTGATGTTTTAGTTGTATTTTTTATGTTATTTTTTGTATTTTTTGGTTTGCGCGGTTTGGTTACGAAAAATACGAACTTAACTCCTGTTTTTTTTTTCTAAGTCCCGCGTTGGTCAACTGCTTGCAGCCTAAGGCGATCTAGCGTTTACCAAGTGTTGGGTGGCTAAGTCCCGCTCATCGCCTTTGTTTTACTGCCTTGACAGCTCGCCTCTCAACGCGAAGCTCCAAGGCGACGAGCGCCAAAGGCGATGAGCGGGACTTAGCCACCCAACACTTAGTAAACGCTAGATTGCCTTAGGCTGCAAGCAGTTGACCAACGCGGGAATAAGAAAAAAAATAGCAGTTAAGTTCGTATTTTTCGTAATGGCCGAACCGCGCAAACCAATAAACACAAAAAATAACATAAAAAATACAACTAAGTAAAGTTTGTATTTTTCCTGTGTGTTACGACCCCAGGAGTGAGGGGGACAGGTTCACCCCTTAACCCTTCTGCGTACTACGATAGGAGCACCCGGATGGTCTGGGTTCTTACGGCCTCAGCATTTATGACTTGTTCAGGCCAGGATCTCAGGAACACAGGAGGTAAAAAGCAGGCTTGGCAAAATAATAAATGCTTTTATCTCTATCTTTCTCTAAAATTACAGATATACTTATTTTTTGTCTGTCAACTATTAGAGCAAACTTTACTAACTGACTCACAGCATGACAGTTACAGATGACATCACAACATTCCAAATGCAGTTAACTCCTTATGAACTGGCTTCAACTAAAATGTAATATAGAGTTTAAACACATAACATCACATTGTCTTTGTAATAAAACTAGGTGGCTGGTTTTTGCCGCACTGTGCATTTGCTGTGTGGATGTGTTAGGAATTAGGAGCCTGCTATTGACTGATATTAGTAATGATTGGAAAAAGTTATAGCGCCCCCCCATACATTACTATACTGTGCTGCACAAACAATAGATGTATATCTCCTGAATGATGTACTACAAAGGTAAACAGCTATTGCAATGTATAGACAGTTTTTAATCCTCTTTTAGATAAAATCCTTGTATTACTTCCTCACCTTCCCTGATACTCCCAGGACTCTCCTCCTCCTTCACCTGCTGCTGATCTCTTATATTCAGATCTTCTTGTTCCACCTTGGAGACTACTGGAGGCCTCACATCTAAAGGTCCTACAGATAGAGATAAACAGATTATAGACTTTCACTATTTTATTATTTACTATCAATATTTACTAGTGTGTTTTATTAATATCTAAATCCTTTAGTAGAAAAATCCACAAAGACGGAAACAACCGAATGTTATTACTTTGTATGGAGAGAAGACCAGATATTGTGTCATTGGGGAGAAAATCACCTTTATCATGAGCTGTGATGTGTGTAAAACTCCCAGGGTGAGAGATGAAGGATAAATACACCCCAATATGGACTGAAGTAAGTGATAATTGTCCATAAGATATTACTCACCGTCACTGATATTTACAGGAATTGCCTCCTCTTTAATCTCCCGGGGACTCCTCATATTTGTCTCTTCTTCTTGGTCAGACTCTGAGAGAACCGATGGTGTCACTTTGTCACTGTCTGTACAAATAAACATGAGACAGTCACACATGGGATTTGTTACACGTCTTTATGGTCAGTACAAATAAACATGAGACGGTCACGCGCTGGGATTTGTTACACGTCTTTATGGTCAGTACTAATAAACATTAAACTGTAACACGCTGGGATTTGTTACACGTCTTTATGGTCTGTACAAATAAACACGAGATGGTCACACGCTGGGATTTATTACATGTCTTTATGGTCTGTACAAATAAACATGAGACGGTTACACGCTGGGATTTGTTACATGTCTTTATGGTCTGTACAAATAAACATGAGACGGTCACACACTGGGATTTGTTATACGTCTTTATGGTCTGTACAAATAAACATGAGACGGTCACACGCTGGGATTTGTTACACGTCTTTATGGTCTGTACATATAAACATGAGACAGTCACAAACTGGGATTTGTTACATGTCTTTATGGTCTGTACAGATACACATGAGGCGGTCACACGCTGGGATTTGTTACATGTGTGACTGACTGAATAAGAGTGTGTGACTGAGTGTGACTGACTGAATGAGTGTGTGAGTGTGACTTACTGAGTGTGAATGAGTGAGTGTCTGAGTGAGAGTGTGTCTGTCTGAGTGAGAGTGTGTCTGTCTGAGTGAGAGTGTGTCTGTCTGAGTGAGAGTGTGTCTGTCTGAGTGAGAGTGTGTCTGTCTGAGTGAGAGTGTGTGTGAGTGTGACTGAATGTCACTGACTGAGTGTGACTGAGAGTGAGTGACTGTGTTTGTGACTGAGACACTGTGTGTGACTGAATGAGTGAGTGTGACGGTATGAATGAGTGTGTGTGAGTAAGTGTGAATGGCTGTGTGACTGAGTGTGTGTGAGTGTGACTAAGTTTGTCACACTGACTCAGTCACACCCACACACAAAGTGAGTGTGTCAGTGTGTGTGAATGACTGAGTGTGACTAAGAGAGTGTGCCAGATTGACTCAGTGTGTGACTGAGTGAGTGTGACTGAGTCGGTGTGACAAACTAAGAGAGAGTGTCAGTGTGACTTAGTGTGTGAGTGTGACTGAGTGAGTGTATGAGTGTGACTGAGTGAGTGTGTGATGGAGTGAGTGTGTGATGGAGTGAGTGTGTGATGGAGTGAGTGTGTGATGGAGTGAGTGTGTGATGGAGTGTGAGTGACAGTATGAATGAGTGTGTGTCTGAGTCAGTGAGACTGAGTGAGTGACTGAGAGTGACTGACTGTGTGTGTGACTGTGAGACACTGTGTGTGACTGAATGAGTAAGTGAGGGTGTGTGTGTGAGTGAGGGTGACTGTGTATGAATGAGTGAGTGTGACTGTGTGTGACTGACTGACAGTGTGACTAAGTGAGTGTGACTGAGTCAGTGTCACTGTGTGAGTGAGTGTGAACAGGGAATATACCCAGAGCTGAGCATGGTACCACCAGTACAGGGAATATACCCAGAGCTGAACATGGTACAACCAGTACAGGGAATATACCCAGAGCTGAGCATGGCACCACCAGTACAGGGAATATACCCAGAGCTGAGCATGGCACCACCAGTACAGGGAATATACCCAGAGCTGAGCATGGTACCACCAGTACAGGGAATATACCCAGAGCTGAACATGGTACCGCCAGTACAGGGAATATACCCAGAACTGAGCATAGTACCAACAGTATAGGGAATATACCCAGAACTGAACATGGCACCACCAGTACAGGGAATATACCCAGAACTGAGCATGGTACCACCAGTACAGGGAATATACCCAGAGCTGAACATGGTACCACCAGTACAGGGAATATACCCAGAGCTGAACATGGCACCACCAGTACAGGGAATATACCCAGAGCTGAACATGGTACCACCAGTACAGGGAATATACCCAGAGCTGAGCATGGCACCACCAGTACAGGGAATATACCCAGAGCTGAGCATGGTACCGCCAATACAGGGAATATACCCAGAGCTGAGCATGGTACCGCCAGTATAGGGAATATACCCAGAACTGAGCATGGTACCACCAGTACAGGGAATATACCCAGAGCTGAGCATGGCACCACCAGTACAGGGAATATACCCAGAGCTGAACTTGGCACCACCAGTACAGGGAATATACCCAGAGCTGAACTTGGCACCACCAGTACAGGGAATATACCCAGAGCTGAACTTGGCACCACCAGTAAAGGGAATATACCCAGAGCTGAACATATAGACAGATAGACAGACAGAGGGATAGATAGACGGAGGGATAGATAGATAGACCGGCCGAGGGATAGATAGATAGATAGATAGATAGATAGATAGATAGATAGATAGATAGACAGACAGAGGGATAGACAGACTGAGGGATAGACAGACAGAGGGATAGACAGACAGAGGGATAGATAGACAGAGGGATAGATAGACAGAGGGATAGATAGACAGACAGACAAAGGGATAGACAGACAGACGGATAGATAGATAGATAGATAGATAGATAGATAGATAGATAGATAGATAGATAGATAGATAGACAGACAGAGGGATAGACAGATAGATAGACAGACAGAGGGACAGACAGACAGAGGGATAGATAGATAGACAGACAGAGGGATAGACAGATAGACAGACAGAGGGATAGACAGTCAGAGGGATAGACAGACAGAGGGATAGACAGTCAGAGGGATAGACAGACAGAGGGATAGACAGACAGAGGGATAGACAGACAGACGGATAGATAGATAGATAGATAGACAGACAGAGGGATAGACAGATAGATAGACAGACAGAGGGACAGACAGACAGAGGGATAGATAGATAGACAGTCAGAGGGATAGACAGACAGAGGGATAGACAGACAGAGGGATAGACAGACAGAGGGATAGACAGACAGAGGGATAGACAGACAGAGGGATAGACAGTCAGAGGGATAGACAGACAAGAGGGATAGATAGACAGATAGACACAATTTGATCTCTTGTGCCTCTTCCTCTGCAGAACCCGGCTTGCACATCTGGTAGTTCCTGGTCCATATATTGTTTGAGCTGAGCTTGTAGGATCTTAAGCATTACCTTGCTGGCATGTGAAATGAGTGCAATTGTTCAATAATTGGTGCACTCTTTAGCACTGCCCTTTTTGGGATTGGGATGTAGACTGACCTTTTTCAGTCTATTGGCCACTGTTGAGTTTTCCAAATGTGTTGGCATAAGGCAGGCAGCGCTTTCACCACTTCTTCTTGTAAAATTTGGAATAGTTCAACTGGGATTGCATCAACTCCTGCAGCCTTGTTATTAGCAAGACATCTCACTTCACTCTCCAAGATGTCTGCTCCAGCTCATTGGACATTGGATTCTTGACCACGGTAGAAGATTTGGTGGTTGTCTCCTAGAATATCGATGTTTAGCCTTGTCATCTCATTCTTGACCACATCTAGTTGCCTTGGTTCATAGCTCTAACATTCCAGGTTCCTATGCTAAATTAGTCTTTGAATCATCGGACTTTCCTTTCCCCTTCAGACACATCCGCAGCTGGGTGTCCTCTCGGCTTTGGCCCAACCACTTAATTAGATCCGGTGTTACTTGTACTTGCCTTCTGCTCTTCCTCAGTAATGTGGTAGGAATCATCGGACCTTAGGGGCTCATTTTCCAGTGCCATATTGTTATGTCTCCGATTGTGCTTGTCCATAGAGCTTTCTTAGCAAAGTTACTGGAGTGGGTTGCCAGTTCCTTCTCCAGTGGACCTCAATTTGTCTGGCCTGTCTGCTATGACCTGAAAATCTGTGGTGACGTTTCATGGTATACCACTAACTAAAAACTTCTGTGAATAAAATATGCTGTGTGCTTAAATAGAGCCCTTTTAAATTTACTGAATCGCAATTTAATAAGGCTGTTAATAAATTAATATAATTTAGCTATTTCTAATTAATATATCAGCAATCATTAGCCTGAAGAGGTAACAATCTGTTTTTATTTTCCTGCAGCATGCAATGTAGAGTTGGACTGTTGCTGCCTTGAGGAGAAAGTGTTATCAATGTCCCAGCTGTGGATCAGAAATAGGCTGCGTGCGCGAGGGCAAGCTGTTGGTTTGTGTAAAGCGCCATTTTAAAATCGTAATCTTATTAGTTGTGGTTCGCAAGCATTTTCTGTCCTTTGTAATAGTATATTTTGTACATCGTACGTTCATGTGTGAAAGTGGTACGCGGTTGGCGGTGTTTTGCTCGTGTAGCCTCGTTTTCATTTTTGGGCGGCCATTTTTTTCTAGGTCAGGCGATTTTTGAGTGGGAAACTCGGCCAAATCGACTTAAATTTGCTTTCCAGCTCACTCCCAGACGTCCTGGCTGTTCCCCCTGCTGTGTGTGATGTTTTAGTTACATTTTTTATGTTATTTTTTGTGTTTTTTGGTTTGCGCGGTTTGGCTGTTACGAGAAATACGAAGTCACGCATCTCGTAATTTTTTTTTTCTGTCCCGCGTTGGTCAACTGCTTGCAGCCTAAGGCGATCTAGCGTTTACTAAGTGTTGGGTGGCTAAGACCCGCTCATCGCCTTTGTTTTACTGCCTTGACGGCTCGCCTCACTATGCGAAGCTCCAAGGCGACGAGCGCCTAAGGCGATGAGCGGGACTTAGCCACGCAACACTTAGTAAACGCTAGATTGCCTTAGGCTGCAAGCAGTTGACCAACGCAGGAATAAAAAAAAAAAATAGCAGTTAAGTTCGTATTTTTCGTAACGGCCGAACCGCGCAACCCAATAAACAAAAAAAATAACATAAAAAATATAACTAAGTTAAGTTTGTATTCTTCTTGTGTGTTGCGACCCCAGGAGTGAGGGGGACAGGTTCACCCCTTAACCCTTCTGCTTACTAGTATAGGGGCACTCCTAGATGGTCTGGGTTCTTACAGCCTCAGTATTTATGACTTTTTCAGGCCAGGATCTCAGGAACACAGGCTTGGCAAAATAATAAATGCTTTTATCTCTATCTTTCTCTAAAATGACAGATATACCTTTTTTTTGTCTGACAACTATTAGAGCAAACTTTACTAACTGACTCACAGCATGACAGTTACAGACTGACTCACAGCATGACAGTTACAGATGACATCACAACATTCCAATTGCAGTTAACTCCTTATGAACTGGCTACAACTAAAATGTAATATAGAGTTTAAACACATAACATCACATTGTCTTTGTAATAAAACTAGGCGGCTGGTTTTTGCCGCACTGTGCATTTGCTGTGTGGATGTGTTAGGAATTAGGAGCCTGCTATTGACTGATATTAGTAATGATTGGCAAAAGTTATAGCACCCCCCCATACATTACTATACTGTGCTGCACAAACAATAGATGTATATCTCCTGAATGATGTACTTACTATAGAGATAAACAGCTATTGCAATGTACTGTTTTAAACCTCTTTTAGATAAAATCCTTAGGGTTAAAAGTGTGCCGTTACAAAATGTATTATTAATGTTCTTATTGTGTATTACTTCCTCACCTTCCCTGATATTCCCAGGACTCTCCTCCTCCTTCACCTGCTGCTGATCTCTTATATTCAGATCTTCTTGTTCAACCTTGGAGACTACTGGAGGCCTCACATCTAAAGGTCCTACAGAGAGAGATAAACAGATTATAGACGTTCACCATTTTATTATTTACTATCAATCTAGTGTTTGTGTCTTATTAATATCTAAATCCTTTAGTAGAAAGATCCACAAAGACGGAAACAACCGAATGTTATTACTTTGTATGGACAGAAGACCAGATATTGTGTCATTGGGGATAAAATCACCTTTATCATGAGCTGCGATGTGTGTAAAACTTCTTGGGTGAGAGATGAAGGATAAATACACCCCAATAAGGACTGAAGTAAGTGATAATTGTCCATAAGATATTACTCACCTTCACTGATATTTACAGGAATTTCCTCCTCTTTAATCTCCCGGGGACTCTTCATATTTGTCTCTTCTTCTTGGTCAGACTCTGAGAGAACGGATGGTGTCACTTTGTCACTGTCTGTACAAATAAACATGAGACGGTCACACGCTGGGATTTGTTACATGTCTTTATGGTCAGTACAAATAAACATGAGACGGTCACACGCTGGGATTTGTTACACGTCTTTATGGTGTGTACAAATAAACAGGACGGTCACACGCTGGGATTTGTTACACGTCCACGTCTTTATGGTCAGTACAAACTAAATCTCTAAATGTCCCTCTCTCTCTTTTTCCATTCCCACTCTTTCTCGGTCTCTCTCTCTCCACCCAGTCTCTCTCACTCTATGTTCTGTGTATGTCTCTTGCTGTCCTGTCTCTCTCTCTCTCTCCCTCACACTCTCCCTGACACTATGTCCTATCTGTCTCTCTCTGCGCTGTCTATCTTCCCTCCTTCACACTCTCCCGGGCACTAGGTCCTGTCTGTCTCTCTCTGCGCTGTCTCTCTATCCTCCCTCCCTCACACTCTCCCGGGCACTAGGTCCTGTCTGTCTCTCTCTGAGCTGTCTCTCTATCCTCCCTCCCTCAGACTCTCCCTGATGCTATGTCCTGTCTGTCTCTCTCTATCCTCTCTCTCTCCCTCACACTCTCCCTGACACTATGTCCTATCTGTCTCTCTGCGCTGTCTATCTTCCCTCCTTCACACTCTCCCGGGCACTAGGTCCTGTCTGTCTCTCTCTGCGCTGTCTCTCTATCCTCCCTCCCTCACACTCTCCCGGACACTAGGTCCTGTCTGTCTTTCTATCCTCTCTCCCTCACACTCTCCCTGACACTAGGTCCTGTCTGTCTCTCTCTGCGCGGTCTCTCTATCCTCCCTCCCTCACACTCTCCCGGACACTAGGTCCTGTCTGTCTATCTCTCTGCCCTGTCTCTCTATCCTCTCTCTCTGCCCCTTTGTCCTGTCTGTCTCTCTATCCTCTCTCTCTCCCCCTCACACTCTCCCTGCCCGTGTCCTGTCTGTCTCCCTCTGTCCTGTCTCTCTATCCTCTCTCCCTCACACTCTCCCTGCCCCTATGTCCTGTCTGTCTCCCTCTGTCCTGTCTCTCTATCCTATCTCCCTCACACTCTCCCTGACACTAGGTCCTGTCTGTCTCTCTCTGCGCGGTCTCTCTATCCTCCCTCCCTCACACTCTCCCGGACACTATGTCTTGTCTGTCTCTCTCGGCCTTGTCTCTCTATCCTCTCTCTCTCCCCCTCACACTCTCCCTGCCCGTGTCCTGTCTGTCTCTCTCCCCCTCACACTCTCCCTGCCCCTGTGTCCAGTCTGTCTCCCTCTGTCCTGTCTCTCTATCCTCTCTCCCTCACACTCTCCCGGACACTATGTCCTGTCTGTCTCTCTCTGCCCTGTCTCTCTATCCTCCCTCCCTCACACTCTCCCGGACACTATGTCCTGTCTGTCTCTCTCTGCCCTGTCTCTCTATCCTCCCTCCCTCACACTCTCCCGGACACTATGTCCTGTCTGTCTCTCTCTGAGCTGTCTCTCTATCCTCCCTCCCTCACACTCTCCCTGATACTATGTCCTGTCTGTCTCTCTCTATCCTCTCTCTCTCTCCCTCACACTCTCCCTGACACTATGCCCTATCTGTCTCTCTCTGCGCTGTCTATCCTCCCTCCCTCACACTCTCCCTGCCCCTGTGTCCTGTCTGTCTCTCTCTGCCCTGTCTCTCTATCCTCTCTCTCTGCCCCTTTGTCCTGTCTGTCTCTCTTTCCTCTCTCTCTCCACCTCACACTCTCCCTGCCCCTGTGTCCTGTCTGTCTCTCTCTGCCCTGTCTCTCTATCCTCTCTCTCTGCCCCTTTGTCCTGTCTGTCTCTCTATCCTCTCTCTCTCCACCTCACACTCTCCCTGCACCTGTGTCCTGTCTGTCTCTCTATCCTCTCTCTCTGCCCTGTCTCTCTTTCCTCTCTCTCTCCTCCTCACACTCTCCCTGCCCCTGTGTCCTGTCTGTCTCTCTCTGCCCTGTCTCTCTATCCTCCCTCCCTCACACTCTCCCTGCCCCTGTGTCCTGTCTGTCTCTCTCTGCCCTGTCTCTCTATCCTCTCTCTCTGCCCCTTTGTCCTGTCTGTCTCTCTATCCTCTCTCTCTACACCTCACACTCTCCCTGCACCTGTGTCCTGTCTGTCTCTCTATCCTCTCTCTCTGCCCTGTCTCTCTTTCCTCTCTCTCTCCCCCTCACACTCTCCCTGCCCCTGTGTCCTGTCTGTCTCTATCTGCCCTGTCTCTCTATCCTCCCTCCCTCACACTCTCCCTGACACTAGGTCCTGTCTGTCTCTCTCTGCCCTGTCTCTCTATCCTCCCTCCCTCACACTCTCCCTGACACTAGGTCCTGTCTGTCTCTCTCTGCGCGGTCTCTCTATCCTCCCTCCCTCACACTCTCCGGGACACTAGGTCCTGTCTGTCTCTCTCTCTGTCTGTCTCTCTATCCTCTCTCCCTCACACTCTCCCTGCCCCTATGTCCTGTCTGTCTCTCTCTGAGCTGTCTCTCTATCCTCCCTCCCTCACACTCTCCCTGACACTATGTCCTGTCTGTCTCTCCCTGCCTGTCTCTCTGTCCTCTCTCCCGGACTCTATGTCCTGTCTGTCTCTTTCTGCCCTATCTCTCTATCTCTCTCCCTCACACTCTCCTGCACTATGTCCTGTATGTCTCCCACTTTCCTGTCTCTCTGTCCTCTCCTCTCTTCAGTGTGTGTCTGTCTCTCTCTGCCCTGTCTCTCTATCCTCTCCCTCCCTCACACTCTCCCTGCCCCTATGTCCAGTCTGTCTCTCTCTCTCTGCCCTGTCTCTCTATCCTCTCCGTCCCTCACACTCTCCCTGCCCCTATGTCCAGTCTGTCTCTCTCTCTCTGTCTGTCTCTCTATCCTCTCTCCCTCACACTCTCCCTGCCCCTATGTCCTGTCTGTCTCTCTCTGAGCTGTCTCTCTATCCTCCCTCCCTCACACTCTCCCTGATACTATGTCCTGTCTGTCTCTCCCTGCCCTATCTCTCTATCCTCTCTCCCTCACACTCTCCCGGACTCTATGTCCTGTCTGTCTCTTTCTGCCCTATCTCTCTATCTCTCTCCCTCACACTCTCCTGCACTATGTCCTGTATGTCTCCCACTTTCCTGTCTCTCTGTCCTCTCCTCTCTTCAGTGTGTGTCTGTCTCTCTCTGCCCTGTCTCTCTATCCTCTCCCTCCCTCACACTCTCCCTGCCCCTATGTCCAGTCTGTCTCTCTCTCTCTGCCCTGTCTCTCTATCCTCTCCGTCCCTCACACTCTCCCTGCCCCTATGTCCAGTCTGTCTCTCTCTCTCTGCCCTGTCTCTCTATCCTCTCTCTTGCACTCTCCCTGTCCCTATGTCCTGTCTGTCTCTCCCTCACACTCTCCCTGACACTATGTCCTGTCTGTCTCTCTCTCTCTGCGCTGTCTCTCTATCTTCCCTCCCTCACACTCTCCCTGACACTAGGTCCTGTCTGTCTCTGCCTTGTCTATCTATCCTCTCTCTCGCACTCTCCCTGCCCCTGTGTCCTGTCTGTCTCTCTCTGTGCTGTCTCTCTATCCTCCCTCCCTCACACTCTCCCGGACACTATGTCCTGTCTGTCTCTCTCTGCCCTGTCTCTCTATCCTCTCTCTCTCCCTCACACTCTCCTTGCCCATATGTCCTATCTGTCTCTCTCTACTCTGTCTCTCTATCCTCTCACACTCTCCCTGACACTATGTCTTGTCTGTCTCTCTCTGCCCTGTCTCTCTATCCTCTCTCTCCCTCACACTCTCCCTGACACTATTTCTTGTCTGTCTCTCTCGGCCTTGTCTCTCTATCCTCTCTCTCTCTCCCTCACACTCTCCCTGCCCCTATGTCTTGTCTGTCTCTCTCTGCGCTGTCTCTCTATCCTCCCTCCCTCACACTCTCCCAGACACTATATCCTGTCTGTCTCTCTCTGCGCTGTCTCTCTATCCTCCCTCCCTCACACTCTCCCAGACACTATATCCTGTCTGTCTCTCTCTGCGCTGTCTCTCTATCCTTTCCTCTCTCTCCCTGACGCTATATCCTGTCTGTCTCTCTATGCGCTGTCTCTCTATCCTCTCTCTCTCCCTCACACTCTCCCTGACACTATGTCCTGTCTGTCTCTCTCTATCCTCTCTCTCTCTCCCTCACACTCCCCTTGCATCTATGTCCTGTCTCTCTCTCTTAGTGCTGTCTCTCTATCTCCTCTCCCTGACACTCCCTGCCTCTATGTCCTGTCTCTCTCTGTGCTGTCTCTCTATCTCCTCTCCCTCACACTATGTCCTGTCTGTCTCTCTATCCTCTCCTCTCTCCCTGACACTATGTCCTGTCTGTCTCTCTGTCCTCTCTCTCCCTCACACTCTCCCTGCCCCTATGTCCTGTCTGTCTCTTTCTGCCCTATCTCTCTATCCTCTCTCCCTCCCTCACACTCTCCCTGACACTATGTCCTGTCTGTCTCTCTATCCTCCCTCCCTCACACTCTCCCTGCCCCTATGTCCTGTCTGTCTCTCTGTCCTCTCTCTCCCTCACACTCTCCCTGCCCCTATGTCCTGTCTGTCTCTTTCTGCCCTATCTCTCTATCCTCTCTCCCTCCCTCACACTCTCCCTGACACTATGTCCTGTCTGTCTCTCTATCTCTCTCCCTCACACTCTCCTGCACTATGTCCTGTATGTCTCCCACTTTCCTGTCTCTCTATCCCCTCCTCTCTTCAGTGTGTGTCTGTCTCTCTCTGCCCTGTCTCTCTATCCTCTCTCTCTCCCTCACACTCTCCTTGCCCATATGTCCTGTCTGTCTCTCTCTGCCCTGTCTCTCTATCCTCTCTCTCTCCCTCACACTCTCCCTGACACTATGTCCTGTCTGTCTCTCTATCCTCTCTCCCTCACACTCTCCCTGACACTATGTCTTGTCTGTCTCTCTCTGCCCTGTCTCTCTATCCTCTCTCCCTCACACTCTCCTGCACTATGTCCTGTATGTCTCCCACTTTCCTGTCTCTCTATCCCCTCCTCTCTTCAGTGTGTGTCTGTCTCTCTCTGTGCTGTCTCTCTATCCTCTCTCTCCCTCCCTCCCTCTCTCCCTGCCCCTATGTCCTGTCTGTCTCTCTCTCTCTGTCCTCTCTCTCGCACTCTCCCTGCCTCTATGTCCTGTCTGTCTCTCTCTGTGCTGTCTCTCTATCCTCTCTCCCTCACACTCTCCCTGACAGTATGTCCTGTCTGTCTCTCTCTGTCCTGTCTTTCTATCCTCCCTCCCACTATATCCTGTCTGTCTCTCTCTGCCCTGTCTCTCTATCCTCTCTCTCTCCCTGACACTATGTCCTGTCTGTCTCTCTATCCTCTCTCTCTCGCACTCTCCCTGCCTCTATGTCCTGTCTGTCTCTCTCTGTGCTGTCTCTCTATCTCCTCTCCCTCACACTATGTTCTGTCTGTCTGTCTCTGCCCTCTCTCTCTATCCTCTCCTCTCTTCAGTGTGTGTCTCTCTCTCTCCTCTCCTCAGTGTGTGTCTCTCGCTCCCTCCTCTCTACACACACGCTCTCGTCACTCTGTATAACACGGCTCCTGCTCCTATAATAATATTATTATACTCCTGTATTTATGCCACTCACAACTGATAACTAATCAGAGATCCAGATAACCGCCATTAATGATCTCTTACTAATCACTTTTTTTACCTGATTAGAACTCGGACAGACGAAGATCAGCTTCCGGCCGCCATCTTGAGATAACCGGAAGTGAATGATCCGGAAGGCTTTATTTAAAACTAATAAATGTATCTACTGTATGGGGATGAGTGTAATATGTAGTATGTGCGTATATATCTGTCTACAATGAGTGTGTGTATTAGTATGGTACGCCTACTGTGGTTAGGAAAACAATCTCTGGGACGGACTACGGGCCCGCCATCTTGGTTATGGGCAAGAGCTAAAAAGTGATAAGAAGTGCTGGCAGTAATGCTCTCCATGTTACAAGATGAGATACATTAGTAATAAGCTGAAATCACCTCACTGACTGTACTTTATATATGACACTGACAGATTGCATTAAGGATGTAATGCTATGTATGAGATGTGTGTAGGGAAACAGCAGCAGCACTATATATATTCATTTACACACACAAAAATACAATGAAAACATCACACACAGCAAGGTGGGGACACCCAGGGCGTCTTGACGTGAGGTTACACCTCAATTTAGTCACTCGAAAATCCCCTAAGCGAGAGAAAAAATGGCAGTCGAAAAAAAAAGAAAACGAGGCTGCAGGGCCCTAAACACGCAAAACACCACCAAACACCTATGGATTTTTCCAAAAAGCCGTATGAGGTACAAGATGCATTATCAACAAGGACGCTAAATCATCCACACCCGCGTACCACATACACATTCGCCGCCATTTTACAACACTAACTTACACAATGCGGAACTACACAGCTACACTAACGGCTTCCCCTCGCGCACGCAGCCTATTTACACTACACACTGCGCACACAGCTGACACACATCAGCTCCACAACAGTGCAAATCTACATTATATGCTGCAGTGACATGAAAACAGATTGTCAGCTCTTCAGCACAATGCTATCTGCATATATTACTTACAAATAGGTAAAGTATATTCATTTATTAATGTATTAATTATTTCATTAGCATACAAAATACACATACACAAAAACACCACAGTATCGCAATAAACGGCAAACCCCTTCACCGCGCGCCTCACAAGGAGCGCCAACGGTGCTTATAGGACACAAACTACACCAGGGGAGAGGCTTGCAATAAGCGCAATAAGGAGATCAGCGCCGGCCTTACAAAGACAGCAAAAGCGCCTCTGATAACAAAAATACACCAACCCAGAGGCTCGCAATGAGCGCCGAAGGATCTCACACGACCAAAACACTTACTGTCTGTGGCAAACAGCATTACCTGCCTCACAATTTTATTGCCCCGTCATTTTTGACGGGCAAGACGCTAGTCATCAATAATATTGTTGTCAATGTGTGTAATTGCGCACAGAGAGAGAGGGCGCACAGAGAGAGGCAGAGGGTGCAGAGAAAGAGAGGGACCACAGAGCGAGAGACATACAGGGTACACAGAAAGAGGGAGCACTGAGAGAGAGGGCGCACAGAGAGAGAGACAGGGCACACAGACAGAGAGAGAGACATGGTACACAGAGAGAGGGTGCACAGAGAAATAGACAGGGTACAGAGAGAGAAAGGGAGCACAGAGAGAGAGAGAAGGCGCAGAGAGAGACAGGGCACACAAAGCGAGGGTGCAGAGAGAGAGAGACAGGGTACACAGAGAGAGGGCGCACAGAGAGAGAAATGATATACAAAGAGAGGGCACACAGAGAGAGAGCCATCGTATACAGAGAAACGAAGCACAGAGAGAGAGGGTGCACAGAGAGAGAGAGACAGGGTACACAGAGAGAGGGCGCACACAGAGAGAGAGACATGATATACAAAGAGAGGGCATAAAGAGAGAGAGAGACATCGTACACAGAGAGAGAGCACAGAGAGAGAGGGTGCACAGATAGAGAGAGTGACAGGGAACACAGAGGGAGAGAGAGACATGGTACACAGAGAGAGAGAAAGGGTGCACAGAGAGAGAGGGAGAGGGAGTACAGTGAGAGGGCACGCATAGAGAGAGAGTGAAAGGGTACACAGAGAGAGAGACAGGGTACACAGGGTCTCCTTCCCCCATGTCTCTCTTCCTCCCCTCCTCTCCTTACCCTGTGTCTCCTTCCCTCTTCCTCTCCTTACCCTATGTCTCTCTTCCCCTTCTCCTCTCCTTCCACTGTGTCTCTCTTCCCCTCCTCCTCTCCTTCCCCTGTGTCTCCCTTCCCCTCCTCCTCTCCTTCCCCTGTGTCTCTTCCCCCCTTCTCTCCCTCCCCTGTGTCTCTCTTCCTCTCCTCCTCTCCTTCCCCTGTGTCTCTCTTCCCCTCCTCTCCTTCCCCTGTGTTTCTCTTCCCCTCCTCTCCTTCCCCTGTGTCTCTCTTCCTCTCCTCCGCTCCTTACCCTGTGTCTCTCTTCCCCTCCTCCTCTCCTTACCCTGTGTGTCTCTTCCCCTCCTCCTCCTCTCCCTCCCCTGTGTCTCTCTTCCGCTCCTCTCCTTCTCCTGTGTCTCTCTTCCCCTCCTCTCCTTACCCTCTGTCTCACTTCCCCTCCTCCTCTCCCTCCCCTGTGTCTCTCTTCCCCTCCTCCTCTGATTACCCTGTGTGTCTCTTCCCTCCTCCTTCCCCTGTGTCTCTCTTCCCCTCCTCCTGTCCTTCCCCTGTGTCTCTCTTCCCCTCCGCTCCTTACCCTGTGTCTCTCTTCCCCTCCTCCTGTCCCTCCCCTCTGTCTCACTTCCCCTCCTCCTCTCCCTCCCCTGTGTCTCTCTTGCCCTCTCCTTACCCTGTGTGTCTCTTCCCCTCCTCCTCCTCTCCCTCCCCGGTGTCTCTCTTCCCCTCCTCTCCTTCTCCTGTGTCTCTCTTACCCTCCTCTCCTTAACCTATGTCTCTCTTCCCCTCCTCCTGTCCTTCCCCTATGTCTCTCTTCCCCTCCTCTGATTACCCTGTGTCTCTCTTCCCCTCCTCCTGTCCCTCCCCTCTGTCTCACTTCCCCTCCTCCTCTCCCTCCCCTGTGTCTCTCTTCTCCTCCTCCTCTCCTTACCCTGTGTGTCTCTTCCCCTCCTCCTCCTCTCCCTCCCCGGTGTCTCTCTTCCCCTCCTCTCCTTCTCCTGTGTCTCTCTTCCCCTCCTCTCCTTAACCTATGTCTCTCTTCCCCTCCTCCTGCCCCTCCCCTGTGTCTTTCTTCCCCTCCTCCTCTCCTTACCATGTTTGTCTCTTCCCCTCCTCCTTCCCCTGTTTCTCTCTTCCCCTCCTACTCTCCTTCCCCTGTGTCTCCCTTCCTCTTTCTCCTCTCCTTCCCCTGTGTCTCTCCGTCCCCCTCCTCTCCCTCCCCTGTGTCTCTCTTCCTCTCCTTCCCCTTTGTTTCCTTTCCCCTCTTCCTCTCCTTCCCCTGTGTCTCTCTTCCCCTCCTCTCCCTCTCCTGTGTCTCTCTTCCTCTCCTCCGCTCCTTACCCTGTGTCTCTCTTCCCCTCCTCCTCTCCTTACCCTGTGTGTCTCTTCCCATCCTCCTCCTCTCCCTCCCCTGTGTCTCTCTTCCCCTCCTCTCCTTCTCCTGTGTCTCTCTTCCCCTCCTCTCCTTACCCTGTGTCTCTCTTCCCCACCTTCTGCCCCTCCCCTGTGTCTCTCTTCCCCATCTCTTCTCCTTACCCTGTGTGTCTCTTCCCCTCCTCCTTCCATTGTGTCTCTCTTCCCCTCCTCCTCTCCTTCCCCTGTGTCTCTCTTCCCCTCCCCTCCTTACCCTGTGTCTCTCTTCCGCTCCTCCTATCCCTCCCCTCTGTCTCTCTTCCCCTCCTCCTCTCCCTCCCCTGTGTCTCTCTTCCCCTACTCCTCTCCTTACCCTGTGTGTCTCTTCCCCTACTCCTCTCCTTACCCTGTGTCTCTCTTCCCCTCCTATCCTTCTCCTTTGTCTCTCTTCCCCACCTCTCCTTAACCTATGTCTCTCTTCCTCTCCTCCTGTCCCTCCCCTGTGTCTCTCTTCCCCTCCTCCTCTCCTTACCATGTGTGTCTCTTCCCCTCCTCCTTCCCCTGTGTCTCTCTTCCCCTCCTCCTCTCCTTCCCCTGTGTCTCTCTTCCCCTCCTCTCCTTACCCTGTGTCTATCTTCCTCTCCTCCTGTCCCTCCCCTCTGTCTCTCTTCCCCTCCGCCTCTCCCTCCCCTGTATCTCTCTACCCCTCCTCCTCTCCTTTCCCTGTATCTCTCTTCCCCTCCTCCTCTCCCTCCCCTGTGTTTCTCTTCCCCTCCTCCTCTCCCTCCCCTCTGTCTCTCTTCCCCTCCTCTCCTTACCCGGTGTCTTTCTTCCCCTCCTCCTCTCCCTCCCCTGTGTCTCTCTTCCCCTCCTCTCCTTACCGTGTGTCTCTCTTCCCCTCCTCCTCTCCTTACCCTGTGTCTCTCTTCCCCTTCTCCTGTACCTCCCCTGTGTCTCTCTTCCCCTTCTACTCTCCCTCCCCTGTGTCTCTCTTCCCTTCCTCTCCTTACCCTGTGTCTCTCTACCCCTTCTCCTCTACCTTCCCCGTGTCTCTCTTCCCCTCCTCCTCTCCCTATCCTGTGTCTCTCTTACCCTCCTTCTCTCCCTCCCCTGTGTCTCTTCCCCTCCTCCTCTCCCTTCCCTGTGTATCTCTTCCCCTCTTCCTCTCCCTCCCCTGTGTCTCTTCCCCTCCTCCTCTCCCTCCCCTGTGTCTCTCTTCCCCTCCTCCACTCCTTTCCCTGTGTCTCTGTTCCCCTCCTCCTCTCCCTCCCCTGTGTCTCTTTTCCCCTTCTTCTGTCCCTCCCCTGTGTCTCTCTTCCCCTCCTCCTCTCCCTCATTGCCTGCGAGCCAACATTATGAGCCGCAGGACTTCGAAAATAAAATACCCAATGTCTCAAAACAACCCACTAACCCCCCCAAAATTCCTGAATTTTGGCACTCGAAAATCGGTTAAGCAAGAAAAAAAATGGAGTTTTAAAAAAATGATAACGAGGCTCCAGGACCCCGGACCGCGCAAGCCACTGCCAGCCACTTACAACTTGCCCAAAAGATCCAAGCCTACATTAAGCCCATGCTGGGGGTCCCCATGGGGGGCCCCTGGCATTGTCTGACATTAACTAATGCTGTGGGGGCCACGATTGTGTCCCCCACTGCATTTAAAAGGTGTTAAATCCCTGCCGCGGGTCCTTAAAGGGTCCGCGGCACACAAACAGTTAAGGCCGGCAGCGGGGGTACTTTAAGTACCCTCACTGGCACCTAAAAATAACTCCCCGATGCTGGGGTCCCCACATTAACTCTTGTAATGGCGGTCCCCGATCGCACTCGATCGGGGACCCCCGCTGCCATCATAACGGTCCTTAAAGGACCTGCAATAAAAAAAATAACCCTATCACTTATACAGATACACTATACAGAGCCCCATCAGCACCTAAATAACCCTGTCACTCATGGGGACAATACAGACCCCCATAAGCACTTAATTATCCCTGTCACTATGGGGGTCAATACCGACCCCCATCAGCCCTTCATTAACCCTGTCACTCATGGGGGTCAATACAGATCCCCATAAACCCTTTATTAACCCTGTCACTCATGAGGGTCAATACAGACCCCCATAATCCCCTAATTAACCCTGTCACTCATGGGGGTCAATACAGACCCCCATATCCCTTAATTAACCCTGTCACTCATGGGGACCAATGAAGACCCCCTTAAACCCTTAATTAAGCCTGTCACTCATAGGGGTCAATGAAGACTATTTAACACAGCCTCTTATGGGGGTCTATACAGACCCTCATAAGCCACTATTTAGCCCCATCAGTTCCATAAGGGTATATAAAGACCCTAATGAAGCAATTATGACCCAAACATTAACAATATAAGTGCCATGATGGTCCTCAAGGACCCTCCTGACACTAAGTACAAAAACTACACTGCACTACTGTATACCTCCCCCTATAAACCATTAAATCTAAAATACTCCCCCTACACTAAACTATTAACAATTACACTACCTACCTACACCCTAATAAACCCCCACCACACTAATTACAAAAAATAATAAAACCTAACTCACAAAAAATAATAAGTCATTTCCCGGAGAAGAAAATAAGAAGGACGGGGACATGCTGGAAAGGTGAGTATAATAATGACAATATTTAGAATGTTTATTTATTGTATGTAAATGTGTTTTACTCATTTGTTTTTTTCCCTAGGGGGCCGATCTGAAGAGACATCTGCAAAGATAAGTGGTCTTAATTATTTTATTTTAGGTTAGATTTAGTTTGTGTCTGTAGATAGGATTTATTGTATGTTAGATAGGGGGATGTAATTTAGATAGATAGGGGGTGTGTATGTATGTTAGATAGGATTTCATGTATTTTAGATAGTGGGGTATGTGTATATTTTAGATAGGATTTAAAGTATTTTAGATAGTGGGGTATGTGTGTATTTTAGATAGGATTTAAAGTATTTTAGATAGTGGGGTATATGTGCATGTTAGATAGGATTTAATGTATTTTAGATAGTGGGGTATGTGTGTATATTAGATAGGATTGAATGTATTTTAGATAGGGGGTATGTATTTTATTTTATTTGTATTGTATTGTCATGTAATATATAAATTATGTATGTATTTCCTTTTCAGGTGTGTAATTTTTTTTATTTTTTGGGCTCACGACGATCGCCAAAGGCTCTAATCACAAGGCCTGTATTGTAGAGGGGGGAGGCTCGCAATGAGCGCTGAAGGTGCTCATTGTGAGGCCCGCGATGACCGCCGAAGGTTAGAGGGGTGAGAGCCTCGCATTGTGTGGCAAACAGCATTGCCAGCCTTCAAATTGTATTGCCATCATGTTTGACGGGCAAGTCGCTAGTGCAATAAATAAATCCCCGGTGGCCAGGACATCTCACGTTGTTTAACAATAAAATACCACCTGGAAAACAAATTGTACAACACGTTAAGTCTGAAAAATATATATATATTTAGTTCCTAATTAGTTATAACAAATACAATGTGATGCCTCTGCAGGACCATGATACAAAGATGGAAGTTGTGTGCGTGAGGGGATTTTACATTTCTGTCGAGATGATGTTGCAGTGAATGATGCAAGGGGCCTGCCGCTGGGCCAATGAGAGGGAATGAGCTGTGTTGGTTTCAGTATTATACAATTATCCTTACAATGGCTCTCTCTTCACTCATTCCCCACACTTCCCTTCACCAAAATCATATGCCCTCATGATCCAGCTCTGAGGAAATTATGTAACAAACACAAAATGGATTCCTAATAAACAGAGTTTTCAAAAAAACAGATTTTCCTAAATAATGCTTTATGTCCATGACTTACACAGCTGCTAATGTTGTAAGTTTGTGTACATACCTGACAAACAACTGTATTTTTCTGTTGTACTACAGTGGTGCTTTAAGAGCTGTACTTTATTTATAGAGAATGTGCGGCCTATATATCTTTATCAGCACACACATATATATATATTATTAGAAATCATCTTTTCTCTTATACTCAGAGCGATCTCATTTACAGAGCCTCTCAGGGTGACACTGAAAGTGATTTATGATCCTGCAGCGCCATCTAGTGGAAACTTACAAAACCAGTCTAAAATGCAATTATAGATATTTCTAAATTCCATTCCTCATCCTACAGCACCACCTTGTGGACATTGTATCATATTACATGCTTCTGTAATTGCCTTAAGAAAAAGAAAGTTTAAAAAAATATATATATGTATATATAAGTAAGAAACCATCTAGAATAAATTAGCCTCCCCTACCACAATATATAAATATATACATATATACACTAAATGTAATGGCACATAAACACCACTCCATCAGACATGATAGATAGATAGATAGATAGATAGATAGATAGATAGATAGATAGATAGATAGATGGAGATAGATAGATAGATAGATAGATAGATAGATAGATAGATAGATGGAGATAGATAGATAGATAGATAGATAGATAGATAGATAGATAGATAGATAGATAGATAGATAGATAGATCTGTAGATTGCCCCGGTATACTCTCACAGCTCCAGTCCCAAATTCTTACTTTACACCAGAACTCCCCTCCCCTGTGTCTCTCCTTGTCCCACCTCCCCATCTCCCATGTGTCTCTCCTTGTCCCACCTCCCCATCTCCCATGTGTCTCTCCTTGTCCCACCTCCCCATCTCCCCTGTGTCTCTCATTGTCCCACCTCCCCATCTCCCATGTGTCTCTCCTTGTCCCATCTCCCCATCTCCCCATCTCCATTGTGTCTCTCCTTGTCCCACCTCCCCATCTCCCCTGTCTCTCCTTGTCCCACCTCCCCATCTCCCCTGTGTCTCTCCTTGTCCCCACCTCCCCATCTCCCCTGTGTCTCTCCTTGTCCCACCTCCCCATCTCCCATGTGTCTCTCCTTGTCCCACCTCCCCATCTCCCCTGTGTCTCTCCTTGACCTGCACCCACCTCCCCATCTCCCCTGTGTCTCTCATTGTCCCACCTCCCCATCTCCCATGTGACTCTCCTTGTCCCACCTCCCCATCTCCCCTGTGTCTCTCATTGTCCCACCTCCCCATCTCCCCTGTCTCTCCTTGTCCCACCTCCCCATCTCCCCTGTGTCTCTCATTGTCCCACCTCCCCATCTCCCCTGTGTCTCTCATTGTCCCACCTCCCCATCTCCACTGTGTCTCTCCTTATCCCACCTCCCCATCTCCCATGTGTCTCTCCTTGTCCCACCTCCCCATCTCCCCTGTGTCTCTCCTTGTCCCACCTCCCCATCTCCCCTGTGTCTCTCCTTGTCCCACCTCCCCATCTCCCCTGTGTCTCTCCTTGTCCCACCTCCCCATCTCCCCTGTGTCTCTCCTTGTCCCACCTCCCCATCTCCCCTGTGTCTCTCATTGTCCCACCTCCCCATCTCCCCTGTGTCTCTCATTGTCCCACCTCCCCATCTCCACTGTGTCTCTCCTTATCCCACCTCCCCATCTCCCATGTGTCTCTCCTTGTCCCATCTCCCCATCTCCCCTGTGTCTCTCATTGTCCCACCTCCCCATCTCCCATGTGTCTCTCCTTGTCCCACCTCCCCATCTCCCATGTATCTCTCCTTGTCCCACCTCCCCATGTCCCCTGTGTCTCTCCTTGACCTGACACCACCTCCCCATCTCCCCTGTGTCTCTCCTTGACCTGACACCACCTCCCCATCTCCCCTGTGTCTCTCCTTGTCCCACCTCCCCATCTCCCCTGTGTCTCTCCTTGACCTGACACCACCTCCCCATCTCCCGTGTCTCTCCTTGACCTGACACCACCTCCCCATCTCCCCTGTGTCTCTCCTTGACCTGCCCCCACCTCCCCATTTCCCATGTGTCTCTCCTTGTCCCACCTCCCTATCTCTCCTGTGTCTCTCATTGTCCCATCTCCCATGTGTCTCTCCTTGTCCCACCTCCCCATCTTCCATGTGTCTCTCCTTGTCCACCTCCCCATCTCCCCTGTGTCTCTCCTTGACCTGCCCCCATCTCCCCATCTCCCCCTGTCTTTCCTTGACCTGCCCCCACCTCCCCAGTGTCTCTCCTTGACCTGACACCACCTCCCCATCTCCCCTGTGTCTCTCCTTGACCTGACACCACCTCCCCATCTCCCCTGTGTCTCTCCTTGACCTGCCCCCACCTCCCCATTTCCCATGTGTCTCTCCTTGTCCCACCTCCCTATCTCTCCTGTGTCTCCCATTGTCCCATCTCCCATGTGTCTCTCCTTGTCCCACCTCCCCATCTTCCATGTGTCTCTCCTTGTCCCACCTCCCCATCTCCCCTGTGTCTCTCCTTGACCTGCCCCCATCTCCCCATCTCCCCCCCCTGTCTCTCCTTGACCTGCCCCCACCTCTCCATCTCCCCTGTGTCTCTTCTTCTCCCCCTCCCACCTCTCCCCTCCCCTATGGATCTCCCCTTCTCTGTAATGTAACCTGTCAGTGTCATATATAAAATGCAATCAGTGAGATCATTTTAACTTATTCCCTAATAATGTATCTCTTCCTGTAACACGGAGAGCATTATTGCCAGTACTTCTCATCACTTTTCAGCTCTTGCCCATAAACAACATGGCGGATCCGTAGTCCCGTCCCGGAATTTGTCTTCCTAGCCACAGTAGGCGTAGCCTAAGAAAAAAACAATACGGAAGTGAGCGAGGATGACGGCCTAACTACAGGTTGGTGATAATGAGCTGCGGGGAACTTGTGGACATGTAAGTTTGTGTGTCCTATTGTATGATTGGGGAGTAAGGGGTGTATGTACAACTATACAGGGCCTAGGTGATATGTATAGGAGACTGACCATACTACTACACACACTCATTCTAGAGGGATATACACACACACATACTTCATATTACATCCATACCCATGCAGTATATAGTGTTATTCCCATGATATATACACTATGTGTGTGTGTACTGTGAGTGGAGTGTTATATATATATATCTATAGTATGAGTGGGGAGTAAGGGGTGTATGTACAACTATACAGGGCCCAAGGGATATGTATAGGAGACTGACCATACTAATACACACACTCATTGTAGAGGGATATACACACACATACTACATATTACATCCATATCCATGCAGTATATAGTGTTATTCTCATGATATATACAATATGTGTGTGTGTACTGTGAGTGGAGGGTTATATATATCTATAGTATGAGTGGGGAGTAAGGGGTGTATGTACAACTATACATGGCCTAGGGATGTGTATAGGAGACTGACCATACTAATACACACACTCATTCTAGAGGAACACACACATACTACATATTACATCCATTCCCATGCAGTATATACAGTGGATATAAAAAGTCTACACACCCCTATTAAAATGTCAGGTTTCTGTGCTGTAAAAAATGAGACAAAGATAAATAATTTCAGAACTTGTTCCACCTTTAAAGTGACCTATAAACTGTACAACTCAATTGAAAAATTGAAATATTTTAGATGGAGGGGAAAAAAAATAATGTGATTGCATAAGTCTGCACACCCTCTTATAACTGGGGATGTAGCTGTGTTCAGAATTAAGCAATCACATTCCAAATCATGTTAAATAGGAGTCAGCATACACATGCCATCATTTAAAGTGCCTCTGATTAACCCCAAATAAAGTTCAGCTGCTCTAGTTGGTCTTTCCTGAAATATTCTTAGTGGCATCCCACAGCAAAAGCCATGGTCCACAGAGAGCTTCCAAAGCATCAGAGGGATCTCATTGTTAAAAGGTATCAGTCAGGAGAAGGGTACAAAAGAATTTCCAAGGCATTAGATATACCATGGAGCACAGTGAAGACGTGGAGAAAATATGGCACAACAGTGACATTACCAAAAACTGGAGCTCCCTCTAAAATTGATGAAAGGACAAGAAGAAAACTGGTCTGGGAGGCTACAAGAGGTCTACAGCAACATGAAAGGAGCTGCAGGAATATCTGGCAAGTACTGGCTGTGTGGTACATGTAACAACAATCTCCCGTATTCTTCATATGTCTGGGCTATGGGGTAGAGTGGCAAGACGAAAGCCTTTTCTTACGAAGAAAAACATCTAAGCCAGGCTACATTTTGCAAAAACACATCTGAAGTCTCCCAAAAGCATGTGGGAAAAGGTGTTATGGTCTGATGAAACCAAGGTTGAACTTTTTGGCCATAATTCCAAAAGATATGTTTGGTGCAAAAACAACACTGCACGTCACCAAAAGAACACCATACCCACAGTGAAGCATGGTGGTGGCAGCATCATGCTTTGGGGCTGTTTTTCTTCAGCTGGAACTGGGGCCTTAGTTAAGATAGAGGGAATTATGAACAGTTGCAAATACCAGTCAATATTGGTAGACAGGGAAAGAGGGGAGAGACAGACAGGGGAAGAGGGGAGAGACAGACAGGGGAAGAGGGGAGAGACAGACAGGGGAAGAGGGGAGAGACAGACAGGGGGAGAGGGGAGAGACAGACAGGGGAGGAATGGAGAGACAGACGGGAGGTGGGGAGAGACAGACAGGGGGAGAGGGGAGAGACAGACAGGGGAGGAGGGGAGAGAAAGACAGGGGAAGAGGGGAGAGACAGACAGGGGAAGAGGGGAGAGACAGACAGGGGAAGAGGGGAGAGACAGACAGGGGAAGAGGGGAGAGACAGACAGGGGAAGAGGGGAGAGACAGACAGGGGGGAGAGGGGAGAGACAGACAGGGGAAGAGGGGAGAGACAGACAGGGGGAGAGGGGAGAGACAGACAGGGGGAGATGGGAGAGACAGACAGGGGGAGGGGAGACAGACAGGGGAGGAGGGGAGACAGACAGGGGAGGAGGGGAGAGAGACAGACAGGGGGAGAGGGGAGAGAGACAGACGGGGAGGGGGAGAGACAGACAGGGGGAGAGGGGAGAGACAGACAGGGGAGGAGGGGAGAGACAGACAGGGGAAGAGTGGAGAGACAGACGGGCAGAGGGGAGAGAAAGACAGGGGAAGAGGGGAGAGACAGACAGGGGGAGAGACAGACAGGGGAAGAGGGGAGAGACAGACAGGGGGAGGGGGGAGAGACAGACAGGGGGGAGATGGGGGAGGGGAGGCAGACAGGGGAGGAGGGGAGACAGACAGGGGAGAGAGACAGACGAGGGGAGAGAGACAGACGGGGAGGGGTGAGAGACAGACAGGGGTAGAGGGGAGAGAGACAGACAGGGGAGGAGGGGGCAGAGACACACAGGAAGAGAGGGGAGAGAGACAGACAGCGGGAGAGGGGAGAGAGACAGACAGTGGGAGAGGGGAGAGAGACAGACAGGGGAGGAGGGGAGAGAGAGAGGGAAGGAGGGGAGAGAGACAGACAGGGGGAGATGGGGGAGGGGAGGCAGACAGGGGAGGAGGGGAGACAGACAGGGGAGAGAGACAGACGAGGGGAGAGAGACAGACAGGGGGAGATGGGGGAGGGGAGGCAGACAGGGGAGGAGGGGAGACAGACAGGGGAGAGAGACAGACGAGGGGAGAGAGACAGACGGGGAGGGGTGAGAGACAGACAGGGGGAGAGAGACAGACAGGGGAGGAGGGGGAAGAGACACACAGGGAGAGAGGGGAGAGAGACAGACAGCGGGAGAGGAGAGAGAGACAGACAGTGGGAGAGGGGAGAGAGACAGACAGGGGAGGAGGGGAGAGAGAGAGGGAAGGAGGGGAGAGAGACAGACAGGGGGAGAGGGAAGAGAGACAGACAGGGGAGGAGGGGAGAGAGACAGACAGGGGAGGAGGGGAGAGAGACACACAGGGGAGGAGGGGGGAGAGACACACAGGGGAGGAGGGGGGAGAGACACACAGGGGAGGAGGGGGGAGAGACACACAGGGAAGGAGGGTGGAACACACACAGGGGAGGGAGAGGAGAGGGGAAGAAACAGGGGAGTGAGAGGAGGCGACAGAGGGGGGACAGGCTGAAAGAGACACAGGAGGGAGAGGGGAAAAGAGACACAGTGGAGGGAGAGGGGAAAGAGACGCAGGGGAGGGAGAGGAGGGGGGGAAATGAGACAGTGCAGGGGGAAAGAGACACATAGGAGGGAGGGGTGTTAAAAACACGGGGGGAGACACAAGGGAGGGAGAAGAGGGGGAGAAATGAGACACAAGGGAGGAAGTAGACAGGGGGAGAGACTTAAAAAAAAGTGGCAAAGGCGCTCATTGTGAAGCCCGTGATAAGCGCCAAAGGTGCTCATCGCGAAGCCAATAAAGTAGAGGGTGGGAGAGGTAGAGGGGGGAGGCCCATTATGAGCACTGAAGGCGCTCATCGCGAGGCCAGTAAAGTAGAGGGGGAGGCTCCCATTGTGTAGCAAACAGCATTGCCAGGCTTAACTTTTTATTGCCGTCATTTTTGACGGGCAAGTCGCTAGTATATATATATGTAAAATCAAGATTTACACCAGTAGAGCTCTGTGTGTGTAAACCCCAACACATGAAAACAGATCATACAAACCAAGTATGTTTTAGTCCTAACATAGTATCTCCCCAGTGATGTGGGTGTGTTTTATTATCTATATTATCACACCAGCTCTCACCTTGTGTATTTGTTCAGGATCTTTCTCTCAATAAATATTAATTTGCATACATCAGTCAGTATATAAGGTAGTGATAAAAGTGCAGAAACTGACATATATATATATTTATATATTTGTTTTAATGACCATTGTTTCCACTCAAAAACGTTATCCACACTTTCCTGAGCCCTTAGTCAGGACATACAGGAAATAAGACATATTACAGACTCCTTTTTCCAGTCAGATTCTTAAGAAAAAAATCACTGTATACATTTATTGTGATCTGTTGTTACAGAAAAACTATAAGTAAAATGTAGGAGCCAGTCGTACAAATGTCTGAGCCCAACACAAACAGGAGTGGGAATGTTATACAGCTGGCTCCTAAATATCATCCCCAAATAATACTGATGCAAGGACTCTGCAAGGTATTAATGTCCTCCCTATGTATATATATCAAGTCATTACATTACACTGTAAGCTAAACACGTCCTATTACATGGTTCCTTCACTAAGATACATGTATGTGAGACCTAAAGGTAAGATCTTCTCAGTTAGTGTCTGGAGACAGAGCGTCCATTTATTACGTGTCTGTTATATGTATCTCTGACACATTATAGTCCTGGGGTCTGATTGGATTCTGGTCATGTAAAAAATCCCAGAGTGTGATCGGCTTGTGTTGATTTGTACAGACCATAAAGCCATGTCACAAATCTCAGCATGTGAAAATCTCATGTTTATTTGTACAGATCATAAAGACATGTAACAAATCCCAGCTTGTGACCATCTCATGTTTATTCGTACAGACCTTAAAGTCTTGTTACAAATCCCAGTGTGCGACCGTGTCATGTTTATTTGTACAGACCATAAAGTCTTGTTACAAATCCCAGTGTGTGACCGTCTCATGTTTATTTGTACAGACCATAAAGACATGTACAAATCCCAGTGTGCGACCGTCTCATATTTATTTGTACTGACCATAAAGTCTTGTTACAAATCTCAGTGTGTGACCGTCTCATGTTTATTTGTACTGACCATAAAGACATGTAACAAATCCCAGCGTGTGAGCGTCTCATGTTTATTTGTACTGTCCATAAAGACGTGTAACAAATTCCAGCGTGACTGTCTCATGTTTATTTGTACTGACCATAAAGACGTGTAACAAATCCCAGCGTGTGACTGTCTCATATTTATTTGTACTGACCATAAAGTCTTGTTACAAATCTCAGTGTGTGACCGTCTCATGTTTATTTGTACAGACCATTAAGACATGTAACAAATCCCAGCGTGTGACCGTCTCATGTTTTTTTTTGTACAGACAGTGATAAAGTGACACCATCAGTTCTCTCTGACCAAGAAGAAGAGACAAATATGAGGATTCCCCGGGATATTAAAGAGGAGGAAATTCCTGTAAATATCAGTGACGGTGAGTGATACATTTTATACAGTACTTTGATATTATATGTGTAATACAATTAATTAGTGGGAGTCACAAGGGACACCTCGTATTTGGTTAAATGAAAACTGTAGATGACTATATTTTCTCAGTTATCACTTACTTATTGAGTTGTGTGTATATATACTGTATCTATCTGTCTCTATCTATCTGTCTCTATCCATCTATCTGTGACTGGTTATTAGGTGCGAGTGGGATAAAGACAGGAACAGATACCGGATATAATGATATTATCACATATATAGTTCTCAGCAGTGCGACCTTGCCAAAATACGTTGATAACGCAACGTTAAAACTGCAGGCTCGCAAAGCGAGCCATCTGCAACTGCGGCCCTGCGGAGTGGGGCTATCTAGATAGATAGATAGATAGACGGAAAGATTCATAGAAAGACAGATATATAGCCCCACTCCCATCACTCTGCATTATAGATATATAGTATGATATCATTATATCCGGTATCTGTTCCTGTCTTTATCCCACTCGCACCTGATAACCAGTCACATACAGATAGATAGACAGATAGATAGATAGACAGATAGATAGATAGAGAGATAGATGTATTTTTAGTTATCAGAGCTCCTTTGGCGCTCATTGCAAGGTTTGCGCTGATGGCCTTTTGGCGCGCATTGCGAACCTCTCCCCTGGTGTAGTTGTGCTCCTCTAAACACCGTTGACGCTCCTTGTGAGGTGCGCGCTGAGCCTTGTTTTCTTTTTTTTCGGTGGTCATTTTTTCTCTCGCCTAGGGGATTTTCGAGTGGCGAAAGTCTCTAAATTGGCTTTAAATCCGCGTGTAACCTCATTCCCAGACGTCCTGGCTGTCCCCCATTGCTGAGTATGTTTATTTTATATTATGTGTGTGTTTCGTGTTGTTCGCTGTGCGTGGTTCGGCCGTTAAGTTTGTATTTTTTTGCGACTCGTATTTTTTTCCCTAAGTGGCTGTTTCCTTTTGTAAATGTTACGGGCCGTAATTTTTTAGAGGCGATTTTTTTTCAAAGTGCTACGGGTCTCGCAGTGTGAATTGTGTATTTTTGTTTTGTGTAAATGTATAGTACCGCGGGTTGTGGTTATGATGCGCAAGTCGTGCGGGGTCGTGTAACAAATTCCAGCTTGTGACCGTCTCATGTTTATTTGTACAGACCATAAAGACATATAACAAATCCCAGCATGTGACCGTCTCATGTTTATTTGTACAGACCATAAAGACATATAACAAATCCCAGCGTGTGACTGTCTCATGTTTATTTGTACAGACCATAAAGACGTGTAACAAATCCCAGCATGTGACCGTCTCATGTTTATTTGTACAGACCATAAAGAGATATAACAAATCCCAGCGTGTGACCGTCTCATGTTTATTTGTACAGACCATAAAGAGATATAACAAATCCCAGCGTGTGACCGTCTCATGTTTATTTGTACAGACAGTGACAAAGTGACACCATCAGATCTCTCTGAGTCTGACCAAGAAAAAGAGACAAATATGAGGAGTCCCTGGGAGATTAAAGAGGAGGAAATTCCTGTAAATATCAGTGAAGGTGAGTAATATCTTATGGACAATGATCACTTACTTCAGTCCTTATTGAGGTGAATTCTCCTTCATCTCTCACCCAAGAAGTTTTACAAACATCGCAGCTCATGATAGATAAATAGATTTAAAGACACAAACACCAGATTAATCACATATAATAGTTGTCAAACTACGAATCGTCGTCTTCGCGAGCTCGCAAGAACGCAGTTTTCGCGACGGTCCGCATTTGCGGAAGGTGGAGTCTTTAAGACGCATGACTTTGAAACAACACAACCCTGCATAATCCTTAACTAACAGTTAAGACTCCCACACACAAAATCTAAGTCACAACTCCCAAAGACTCCCAGACATAAAACCTAAGTCACAGCACTTACTCTTACGGCGCCACACACCACAGGACAAAACCCGCAGCACTTAGAAAAAACACAATACAAGAAGTAAAAATGCGTCCGGGACACGTAATCAAATACCAGTAAAAGCAGAGTAAATACACCCAAAACAAATCCAAACACATCGCAGATAGCATGGGGCAACAGCCAGGACGTCTGTCAGTGAGCTGGAACGAGAATTTAAGTCCATTTCGACGATTTTCGCCACTCGAAAATTGCCTAAGCGAGGAAAAAAATGGCCGCCGAAAAAAATGAAAACGAGGCTACATTACCTTAAGCCGGAAAAAACGAGCCAGAGACGTAGTAGTTGGACAAGCACAGACGAGGTAGTACAACGGACTGTTACTGCAGACGGAAAATCCTTAGGATGCGCATAACATATACAATATAGCCGCCATTTTACAACAATCTACACACGAACGCATCTGAAATGGCGGATTTCCCGCCGAAACGAACGGTTCTGTCTCGCGCACGTAGCCTATATATAGGGCACACTTGGCACAGTGCTGACACTTTCTCCTCAGGTGATGACAGTCTAACTAGACATTGTCGGATGCCGGAAAAGCCAAAGAGATTGTTAGCTCTTCAGGATATTGATTGATGGATAGTTATTATAAAAAAGGTACAGTATATTAATTAATTTAGTCATTAATAATTACTAATAATAAAATAAAAACAATTACATTAATACATTTTGCAATACCTGTACGTAGTAATTATTAACCATTGGCATACAAAAATGCCAATAAACACAAAAGCGCACCTTGCAACCAATGCAAACTATAAGCATAAAGGCGCTTATTGCGAGGCATGCGATGAGCGCAAAAGGCGCTCAGTGCAAGCCTCGCAATGAGCACTGAAGGTCGTCACGGTAAAAAACGTGCAACATTATGTCTAAAACAGCATTTCCAGCTTCACAATTTTATTGACCGTCATTTTTTGACGGGCAAGTCGCTAGTAATAATAGTAATAATAATAACTAAAGGATTTAAATAGATTTGAATACACAAACACCAGATCAATAGTAAATAATTACAATGGTGAAGGTCTATAATCTGTTTATCTCTATCTGTAGGACCTTTAGATGTGAAGCCTCCAGTTGTCTCCAAGGTTGAACAAGAAGATCTGAATATAAGAGATCAGCAGCAGGTGAAGGAGGAGGAGAGTCCTGGGAGTATCAGGGAAGGTGAGGAAGTAATACACAATAAGAACATTAATAATACATTCTGTAATGTCACACTGTCACCATAACTATATTTATTTTATCTTAAAGATAATTCAAAACTGTCTATACATTGCAATAGCTATTTATCTCTGTAGTACATATTTCTCGAGATATACAGCATTGTTTGTGCAACTCAGTATCGTAATGGATATCTCAGAGAACTTGATAAGGGTGGGGGGAGGGTCTATAATTTAGTACTGGCCAATCATTACTAATATCAGTCTATAACTTAATGTCTAACACATGCACGCAGCAAATGTACAGGATAATTCACATTCACATATATAGTTGTCAGTGTCCTGAATGCTTACGATGTTGGTCACGCTTTTGTGGCCCTCGCGCAGCAATGAGCGCCTCGCATGGTGGGGCAATTTCCTCGCGCAGCAATAATCGGCAAAGGCGCTCATTGCAGGCCTCGCCCTGAGCTCCAGTGGCGATCATCGCCAGCGGCGCCGCACTTAGGCTTAGGGCTTGCGATAAGCGCTGCAGGCCAGCGGCGGATGCGGGACTTACGACCCGTACGACTTAGGACCTCAGTCTGTATATTTACACCCAGGATCTGTTTCTGTAGATATTTATGTCAGATAGTTGTGTAAATCTGTACAAACCCAGAGGGGCTTCTCTCTCTTGTGACTAACAGGACCCCAAGGTGGAGATCTATATCCTGACTTATATAATGAGGACGGAGAATATGAGAGAGATGAGAAGTCTATTCACCAGATGGAAACCCATTCAGATCCCTGTGAGTGATAATAATAACTCCTTAGAGATGAGAGATAAACTTCAAATATATAAGAAAATTACCAATCACTATCAAATATAAAATACAGTTTTATTGTAGTCCAGTTAAAACAGAATCACAACGTATAGAAAAAAATTACAGCAAATACAGTCCCTATTGGAAATGTGTAAGACTGATAATCAATATAATGGAAAACCACAATTATTTAACCAGGCGATGCTCAATTATAAATGATAGCACTGCCAAGGTTTAATAATAATAATAGAATAAATTGCTGCTTTAAATTAATATAGAATGAATTGAATTACATACATCAATTTATACAAAGTGCATACGTGTAATGTGCAAAAATATAATCCCTGAGTATTTCAGTGTAGCGGAGCCGGCCACTTACTCCTTTATACTAGCTAGTCTGTAGTAATCCTTTCCCTGTGTCTAGTCGCAGAACTGGGGATCCACCGATTACCCCCCTAAACTAATAATCAGCTACTAACTACTCTGATCTCATATAAAGTGTCCAGTGCTGTGAAAACAATAATAAGTAATGTAGTGCTTGATACTAGCAGCAATTATATTACAAATAAAAACATGGTGCCTAACACCAATAATTGCAGATTTCAAAACTACAATGGTTAATCCAACGGCCTATTAGGGGCTACAAAATGCCCACAAATGCAGTGCCAAAAGATACCCTAAAGGGACAATATGGACTGTCTGCCACTTACAGTGACAGTAGGCACCAAATATCCAGAAACAAATTCTGGAATGTCTATACTAATTAAATGCAAGCCAAAAATAGACCCACCAAAATAGGTTAATTATACTTAGCTAAATACAGAAGAGACACAGAAAAGGATATATGACTCAACGGAGGCATACAAAAGTGCACAATCTATATATCAAAAAGCTAAAGCATGTATATACCCTGTAAAAAGCAAGGTCCCTGTCTCTCACTACAGGGAAAGATATTGCCCACAGTGTGAGTAGAAAAGCTCTATATATATACATTATAGACAGCAGAGGGCACTATGACACCACTCATAGGTAAATGATCAGTCGTGTGTGTGGTATCATCTGCATTATCCCCATATACATGTAATACCAGGCATGGTAGTGCATCCCAGCCACAGCACTTCCCAATACCACTTACCTTATGGAGTAAAGACAAAGTAAAATATAGTAAATCAAGAGGATCACACTCCGGGTCAAAAGGGTGAAGCAAAAGCAACCTCAGACACAGCCCCGACGTGCGTTTCGTCAGCCGACCGCTGACGTCATCAGGGCGGTGTTTATATTACAAATATGCTTACATATACTATAGTATGTAATCAAGGTATAAATCAATGGGCAATTAGTATCCTCATAATACAAAGTTATAAATCTATCAGTTAAAAAAAATATGTAAAGTTCGATATATTCAGTATAACACACATAGGACATATATCAATAGGCATTTATACATAACCACATCCCTTTATACATAACCACATACCAAAAGGCAAGATTCAAGAATTTATAATAATAATAATAATAATGTATTTGTGTCCATGCTCTGAATTAGAGATACAGGAATATTATGGTAATATATTATAAGTAATATGTAATACAAATCTGTATAAATATCACAATAAGCCCCAAGTGTAAGGAATTATTTTACTAGCGACTTGCCCATCAAAAATGACGGGGCAATACAATTTTAAGCCATAGAAATGCTGTTTGCCACACAATAAAAGGCTTTTGCTCCTCTGTGGAAATTGTGAGCCCCGCGCTGTGCACCTTCAGCGCACATTGTGAGCCTATCTCATTGTGTACTTCAATTGTCCAGCTTTGCAACGATCAGCTTTTGGCGCTTATTGCGAAGACAGATATATAAGTACAGTGTACAGTGAATTAATAAAGTAATATGAATTAATAAATGAATATACTTTACCTATTGATATCTAATATGCAGCAATCAATATCCTGAAGAGCTAACAATCTATTTGAATTTTCTTGCATCTGAAAATGTACAGTTGGAGTGTTGATCATCTGACGAGAAAGTGTCAGCAATGTGGCAAGTGTGCAGTGTAAATAGGCTGCGTTCGCAAGGCCAAACCGTTTTGTTTAGGCGGGTAAGGCGGCATTTTAGAATCCTAATGTTAAGAGTTGTAAGTAAGTGTTGTAAAATGTGTTACTTGGCTCGCAAGCATTTTCCGTCCGTCCCTTGTAATGGTATATTTTGTATCTGCTACGTTCCTGGCTAACCCGTACGTTCCTGGCGGTAATTTTCGCTGCTCTATGTCTTTTAGCCTCATTTTTATTTTTTTCATCCGGCATTTTTTTCTCTCTTTGTCGATTTTCAAGTGCCGAAACTTCTTAAATGCGACCTAAATTTGCGTACAACCTCACTCCCAGACGTCCTGGCTGTCTCCCTGTGTTGTGTGTGACGCTTGTTTTTTATATTTTGTTTTTATGTTTCTGTGTTTTTGGTGTTTTTTGATGTACGCGTTTCGGCCGTTAACTTCACATTTTTTATTTTTCTAAGTCCCTATTTCCTCATTCCGCGTTATTATTTTTTTCTTAGTCCCGGGGTCCGCATTTCTGGCCTGCAGTCAGCCTTTTTGCTCATCGCAGCTGATGTGTTAGCCTTTGCGAGGTCCGCATTTGTGGCCAGAACTGCGGCCCTTGCTTTCCGATTATATGTGATTATTTGCCGGTAAACTGTGAGCTCAGCACATATTGTGCACAGATGCACTCTATGGACTCTACATGTACATTCACTCACTCACCTCATTCCCTATGGACCCAACACGTATACTCACCCACCTACTTCAATCCCCATGGACCCTACACATGCACTCACCCACTTACCTCACTCCCTATGGACTCTACACGTACATTCACCCACTTACCTTAATCCCTATGGATCCTTCACGTACACTCACCCACTTACCTCAATCCCCATGGACCCTACACGTGCACTCACCCACTTACCTCACTCCCTATGGACTCTACACGTACATTCACCCACTTACCTTAAACCCTATGGACCCTACACGTACACTCACCCACTTACCTCAATACCCATGGACTCTACATGTACACTCACCCACTTACCTCACTCCCTATGGACTCTACACATACATTCACCCACTTATCTCACTCCCTATGGACTCTACACGTATATTCACCCACTTATCTCCCTCCCTACGGACCTAAATGTTCATTTCAATGTAATGTTTTTATTTTAAACTGTATTTTTTTTCATTTTTTTTTTTTATTGTATTTATTTATTTTTTGTAAATTAAGTTTTTATTATTTGCATACATTTTTAGTTAGGTGTTAAGATATTACAGATTTTTACAGTTACCCCCATGGTAGAGGATTAGGGTACTATGGAAGTCCATAGGGACCCCTATGGTAGAAGACTATTTTTAGATACCATGGGGATCCCTATTGGGGATGGTCGGTGGGGCATTCCAAGTGCGCTCTGAACACTTAGTACAATTTCTTTACTAATATAACCTCAGAAAACGTAGTGCCCATTTTAATAACAGCATCTACTATTTTATTCCTATTACTATTTATTCTCCATACTCTCAGCATCTGGGTAAGGTCATCCTTTTTCAATGATAATGGATGAAAAGATTAAGCATATAAAAGAGTTTTTCTATTGGCATGCTTAATACTCCACTGTGATGTCATTATTAAACTTTATGTAGATATCGTTATCACTTAATTGATTCAAAATCTCTTTCATATAATCCTCTTAAATCATAAGCACTAGGGAACATTTCTTATTTGCTGGTGTAATGACCCCAATCTGCCATTTTCTTTTCATTAGCACAATTCCTGATAGAAGACTTTGCACACACAGGGAGTTTGTATCTGCACAGTGGGAAAGTGTCAGTAACTACAGTCGGTGCTCTCCGCAGAGCTAATGGGCAGATTGTTAGTTTACAGAAACACCCACCCAGTAACAGGCATAAAAAATGACAGCCTGCAGCAGGCAATAATTGCATGTAGAAGTTGCAATATGTAAAGTTTGTGTTTATACAGTATTTGTTTTTTCTTTTAAATAACACTTTGCAGACTATCAGATTTAGTTAAGCTAAAAGACCATAATTGATGATAATTGGTATGCACCGGGTCACACTGCACTCTATATACTGTACATTCAGACATATTTTGTTTTGTTTTTGTATGATTTGACCTTTGCAAATTGGTGTCTTTAATTGATTATAATTACTATAATAGGTATATACTAACTAATTATTTCCATATAGAAGAATGTTAAAGCTGTCAGAATTTACTCTTTTTTTTTTTTTCCAACAGATGGATCCAAGATTTGGAATAACATTGGAGAAGACCACATTTGTAACACAGTAGAAAAACTATTTCCATGTTCTGAATGTGGGAAATGTTTCAGTCATGTCTCAAATCTTAATATACATAAGATGACGCATACAGGAGAAAAGCCTTTTTCATGTTCTGAATGTGGGAAATATTTCAGTCAGGTCTCACACCTTAATACACATAAGAGGAATCATACAGGAGAAAAGCCTTTTCCATGTTCTGAATGTGGGAAATGTTTCAGTCAGCTCTCAGCTCTTAATAAACATAAGATGACGCATACAGGAGAAAAACCTTTTCCATGTTCTGAATGTGGGAAATGTTTCAGTCAGCTCTCAGCTCTTAATACACATAAGAGGACTCATACAGGAGAAAAGCCTTTTCCATGTTCCGAATGTGGGAAATGTTTCAGTCAGGTCTCACACCTTAATACACATAAGAGGAATCATACAGGAGAAAAGCCTTTTTCATGTTCTGAATGTGGGAAATGTTTCAGTCATCTCTCAGCTCTTAATAGCCATAAGAGGACTCATACAGGAGAAAAGCCTTTTCCATGTTCTGAATGTGGGAAATGTTTCAGTCATCTTTCAGATCTTAATAAACATAAGAGGACTCATACAGGAGAAAAGCCTTTTCCATGTTCTGAATGTGGGAAATGTTTCAGTGATCTCTCTGCTCTTAAAATCCATAAGAGGACTCATACAGGAGAAAAGCCATTTCCATGTTCTGAATGTGGGAAATGTTTCAGTCGGGTCTCACACCTTAATACACATAAGATGTCTCATACAGGAGAAAAACCTTTTCCATGTTCTGAATGTGGGAAATGTTTCAGTCGGGCCTCAATTCTCAAGCGACACATGAGAACTCACACAGGATAAACACCATTTCCATGATCTGAAACTCACACGAGAAAATGTTTCAGTAAGATTTGAAATGACACAAGAAAACTCACACAGGATAAAGACCAGTTGTATGTATGGAATGTGGGTAAGGGTTTAATATGAGTCCGCCATTACACATCAAAATGACACATCATGCAATTCTACTTAAATCATATAAATGTAAGTAATTAAAAACGTTAGTAAGCTCATAAAGATCTATGGATATCTGAGTTGTAAATCACATTAATAGAGCAGTACTAATGTATCAGCTTGTATTATTACAATACATGATATAATGCTAGACTGTGCATTGCTGCTTTTTGCTTGGTTACCAATAACCTTTTGATTTAAGGGATCCAGAACGTATGGATTTTGCTCTACACCATCATGCTGAGCACTCATAATACATTTGTGGACCTGTAAACTAAGCTATATATATTTTTTATATAATCTTTATATTATTTTTTAACCTTAATAGCCCCTTCCATTAATTTTCCTATTTTCTATGTACATTTGTTGCATCAAACAAAGCAATGAGTTTAAAGGGCTTGAAAATAAACAAAACTACACTTTTAGGTACTGAAAGACTCATAAATGTCAATAAAGTTATTTTTTAATTGATTAAGAATTGTCTGGGATATTTCTTGATTTAATCATATATCTCCCTCATCCACTGTTCCCTCTAAGCTGTGCGCGCCCACACATACCCTGAGATGAGCGCACACAACTAAACATGGAGTGCACACAGATCCCTAGGGGGATATGTAATCTTAGTTTTCCCCATTAACTTTTTCCACCCATTAAGAAATAGATCTCCATTGACCCTATATCCATTTCGTTTTGCAATGTATGATTCCTTTCTTAGTTATGTGCTTTTAACGTTTTCCCAATTAATTGTTTCCACCCAGGGAGAAATAGATCTCCATTGACCCTTTTCCTTTTGCCGGTGCTCCCTTTGAGATAGCGCTGGTGGGGACGGAGAAACTCGATAGGGCAAATCTGGTGCTGATGTCAGATGTCGACGTCCGACATTAGCTTGCTCTCTCAAAGCATCAGAGTCATTCACCCTTCCATGCTGTGTAAACAACATTTCAATGTGTGAACATAACAAATCAAAGAATCACACAGGACAAAAGAAAAAGGGTCAATGGAGATCTATTTCTCCCTGGGTGGAAACAATTAATTGGGAAAACGTTATAAGCACATAACATAGCAAAACGAAATCTATATAGGGTCAATGGAGATCTATTTCTTAATGGGTGGAAAAAGGTTCATGGGAAAACTAAAATTAAATATCCACCTGTAGGGAATTAGAAATGAATGTTCTTTCATATGGAATTAGTACGTGATGCCACCAGGCTGGTGGAGATAGAGACTGAGTACTTGGTGGGAACAAAGAACAGAATCTGTGGTTAAATGACTGAAGATATTTAGAATATCTGAAGGAGTTACTATTTAGTAAAAATAGTGCACTTTTATGGTATACTATGGCCTTGATCCAATTGAGCTGTCATTGTTTACAGGAGCCTGTAAACTAATTTGCTGTTCAATTGGTGTCTTTTTGCGAGCTGCAAACGATCTACGGGTTACAGACTGAACATCCTTGCGGTTGTAAAAATAGTTACTTACAACCCATCTAAGCCTTTGATCTTTTAAGCTCGCAACAGTTACAATCGCAAAATCGCTATTCAATTGCTACAGTTCCTCAAGCCCGCAAATATTTTCACACCAGTAAATGTCAAATGTAGAAGGAGACACAGGGGAGGGGGAAAGAGACACAGGGGAGGGAGAGGGGGAAGGAGACACAGGGGAGGGAGAGAAGGGGGAAAGAGACATGAGGAGGGGGAAAGATACACAGGGGAGGGGAATGGGGGAAGAGACAGAGGGGGAGACGGGGAAAGATACACAGGGGAGAGGGGAATAGACACAGGGGAGGGAGAGGGGGGAAAGAGACCCAGAGGAGGGAGGGGGGTTAAAAACACAGGGGGGAAAGGAGACACAAGGGGGGGGATGAGACACAAGGGAGGATGTAGACAGGGGGAGAGACTCGCAATAAGCGCCAAAGGCGCTCATTGTGAGGCCTTGATGAGCGCCGCCAAAGGCGCTCATCGCTAAGCCAATAAAGTCGAGGGTGGGAGAGGAAGAGGGGAGAAGCTTACAATGAGCACCAAAGGCCCTCATTGCAATGCCCGTGATGAGCACCAGAGGCTCTCATTGTGAGGCCCATGATGAGCACCAAAAATAAGCTCATCGTGAGGCCAGTAAAGTAGAGGGGGAGGCTCCCATTGTGTGGCAACCAGCATTGCCAGGCTTCACTTTTTATTGCCGTCATTTGCCGCAATTACTGTATAATTACTCCCACCCTAATTCACAACTCAATCCTATCAAAAGGAGTGATAGTGATAGTGTGATAGTGAAGTAAAAGATCACTCTTATTGACATGATTACAGCAATCCGAAACCCTCAAGCAACCAGAAAAAAATGTAATCACATAATTTAAATACAAATTAAGATTTACAGGGCTCAACAAATGCCAGGAGCCAGGTTATGATGCCACAAAATGCTTACAGGCACCTAGATTTCATCCACTGTACGTCTCTGCAGTTTGATTTTATCTGGAAGTAGACAGGCATGAGTGAATGAGCCAGGGCAGTGTTGGCGTTATATTCCCCGGGCATGAGTGACTGAGCCAGGGCAGTGTTAGGGTTACATACCCCGGGCATGAGTGACAGAGTCAGGGCAGTGTTGTCGTTACATTCCCTGGGCATGAGTGACTTAGTCAGGGCAGTGTTGGCGTTACATACCCCGGGCATGAGTGACTGAGCCAGTGCAGTGTTGACGTTACATACCCCGGGCATGAATGACTGAGCCAGGGCAGTGTTAGGGTTACATACCCCGAGCATGAGTGACTGAGCCAGGGCAGTGTTGGGGTTACATTCCCCGGCATGAGTGACTGAGCCAGGGTAGTGTTAGACTTATATTCCCCTGGCATGAGTGACTGAGCCAGTGCAGTGTTGGCGTTACATTCCCTGGGCATGAGTGACTGAGCCAGTGCAGTGTTAGGGTTACATTCCCCTGGCATGAGTGACTGAGCCAGGGCAGTGTTAGGGTTACATTCCCCGGGCATGAGTGACTGAGCCAGTGCAGTGTTGGCGTTACATTCCCCTGGCATGGGTGACTGAACCAGTGCAGTGTTAGGGTTAGATTCCCCGGGCATGAGTGACTGAGCTAGTGCAGTGTTGGCGTTGCATTCCCCTGGCATGGGTGATTGAGCCAGTGCAGTGTTAGAGTTACATTCCCCGGGCATGAGTGACTGAGTCAGGGCAGTGTTGGCGTTACATACCCCGGGCATGAGTGACTGAGCCAGTGCAGTGTTAGGGTTACATTCCCTGGGCATGAGTGACTGAGCCAGTGCAGTGTTAGGGTTACATTCCCCGGGCATGAGTGACTGAGCCAGTGCAGTGTTGGCGTTACATTCCCCTGGCATGGGTGACTGAGCCAGTGCAGTGTTAGGGTTACATTCCCCGGGCATGAGTGACTGAGCCAGTGCAGTGTTAGGGTTACATTCCCCGGGCATAGGTGACTGAGCCAGTGCAGTGTTGGCGTTACATTCCCTGAGCATGAGTGACTGAGCCAGTGCAGTGTTGGCATTACATTCCCCTGGCATGGGTGACTGAGCCAGGAAAGTGTTAGGGTTACATTCCCCTGGCATGGGTGACTGAGCCAGTGCAGTGTTAGGGTTACATTCCCCGGGCATGAGTGACTGAGCCAGGGCAGTGTTAGGGTTACATTCCCCGGGCATGAGTGACTGAGCCAGTGCAGTGTTGGCGTTACATTCCCCTGGCATGGGTGACTGAGCCAGTGCAGTGTTAGGGTTACATTCCTAGGACATGAGTGACTGAGCCAGGGTAGTGTTGGCGTTACATTCCCCGGGCATGAGTGACTGAGCCAGGGCAGTGTTGGGGTTACATTCCCCGGGCATGAGTGACTGAGCCAGTGCAGTGTTAGGGTTACATTCCCCGGGCATGAGTGACTGAGTCAGGGCAGTGTTGGCGTTACATACCCCGGGCATGAGTGACTGAGCCAGTGCAGTGTTAGGGTTACATTCCCTGGGCAGAGTGACTGAGTCAGTGCAGTGTTAGGGTTACATTCCCCGGGCATGAGTGACTGAGCCAGTGCAGTGTTGGCGTTACATTCCCCTGGCATGGGTGACTGAGCCAGTGCAGTGTTAGGGTTACATTCCCCTGGCATGGGTGACTGAGCCAGTGCAGTGTTAGGGTTACATTCCCCGGGCATGAGTGACTGAGCCAGTGCAGTGTTAGGGTTACATTCCCCGGGCATGAGTGACTGAGCCAGTGCAGTGTTGGCGTTACATTCCCTGGGCATGAGTGACTGAGCCAGTGCAGTGTTAGGCTTACATTCCCCGACATGAGTGACTGAGTCAGGGCAGTGTTGGCGTTACATTCCCTGGGCATGAGTGACTGAGTTAGGGCAGTGTTGGCGTTACATTCCCTGGGCATGAGTGACTGAGCCAGTGCAGTGTTGGCGTTACATTCCCTGGGCATGAGTGACTGAGCCAGTGCAGTGTTAGGGTTACATTCCCCGGGCATGAGTGACTGAGCCAGTGCAGTGTTGGCGTTACATTCCCTGGGCATGAGTGACTGAGCCAGTGCAGTGTTAGGCTTACATTCCCCGACATGAGTGACTGAGTCAGGGCAGTGTTGGCGTTACATTCCCTGGGCATGAGTGACTGAGTTAGGGCAGTGTTGGCGTTACATTCCCTGAGCATGAGTGACTGAGTCAGGGCAGTGTTGGCGTTACTTTCCCTGAGCATGAGTGACTGAGTTAGGGCAGTGTTGGCGTTACATTCGCTGGGCATGAGTGACTGAGCCAGGGCAGTGTTAGGGTTACATTCCCTGGGCATGAGTGACTGAGCCAGTGCAGTGTTGGCGTTACATTCCCTGGGCATGAGTGACTGAGCCAGTGCAGTGTTGGCGTTACATTCCCCTGGCATGGGTGAATGAGCCAGGGCAGTGTTAGGGTTACAGTAACCGGGCATGGGTGACTGAGCCAGGGCAGTGTTGGCGTTACATATCCCTGGTTCAGCACTGCACCCTCCAGCCGAATGTACCTGTGTGTAAGTGAGGAGTGAAAGCTGCTGCTGCTAGAACAGCACTCACTGACACATATACTTAGCAGATCATCCTATGTGCAGCTAATCTAGGCCTCTTTATTATGCAACTCTCAAGCAACCAGAAACTACATTTATCCGACATCTACCAATCTCCATGGGTGCCGGTTACCTGGGAGTCTACTGTAGTATAAAAGGAGATTAAGATCTATTGTAAATTCAATAGCTCTGCAGCATTGTGAAAAGAGTTCACCCAATATTATGTATATACAATTAAGAAGTCTTTCTTCTTAACTTAGCCCCTCCATTCCCCTTATTAGTTTTGTTGCCCTCCTCTGTACCTTTTCCAGCTCTAAAATGTCCTTTTTATGAAGTGGTGCCCAAAATTGTACTCCATATTCCAAATGAGGGCGTACTAGAGATTTGTATAGTGGCAGAATTATATTTGCTTCCCTTGCTTCCATACCCTTCTTAATACATGCTAATATTTTATTTGCCTTTGCAGCTGCTCCTTGGCTTTGAGCACTGTTACCTAGATGGTTGTCCACAAGCACTCCCAAATCCCTTTCAATATCTGATACACCTAGATTTGCTCCATTAAGATTATAAATTGCATGGCTATTTTTCCTTCCCAGATGCATAACTTTACATTTATTCGTAGTAAACCTCATCTGCAATTTAGATGCCCATTCCTCAATTTTATGTAAATCCCTTTGGAGGGAAAGTACATCTTTATTTTTTTTTAATTACCTTGCACAACTTTGTGTCATCAGCGAAAATGGAGACACCACACTCCAATCCTACCTCTAAGTCATTAATAAATATGAAAAAAAGGAGATGACCTAATACTGAACCCTGAAGAACCCCACTTACCACATTAGTCCAATCGGAGTATGTTCTATTTACAACAACCCTTTGCTTCCTGTCTTTTAGCCAGCTCTCAATCCATGAGCAGATATTTACTGCAATTCCTGTATCTCTTAGTTTGCACATAGTCTCCCATGTGGCACTGTATCAAAAACCTTTGCAAAATCCAAAAAGACTACATCCACTGCGTTGCCTTGATCCAGGTTCCTACTAACCTCCTCATATAAACTAATTAGTTTTGTTTGACATGACCTATCCCTCATAAATCCATGTTGACGCCTACTTATAATCCTGTTCATATAGATATTTTCTTGTATATTATCCCGTATTAACCCTTCTAAAAGCTTCCCCAGTACAGAAGTGAGGCTCACTGGTCTATAATTCCCCGGATTTGCTCTTGTTCCCTTTTTAAAAATAGGTATCACCTCTGCTTTTCTCCAGTCATCTGGTAGAGACCCTGTGTTGAGTGAATCTTGAAAAATTAAATATAATGGTTTGGCTATTACAGAACCTTGTTCCCTCAGTACCCTTGGATGTATTCCATCAGGACCCCGGGCTTTATTAACATTTATTTTTTTTAACCTCTTTTGGATTACTTCCTGTGTTAACCAATTATTTGGCAAAGGTAGTGTAGCCCCATTATGTTGAGGTCCCAACCACTGGTACCTTCCTTGTGTATACCGAAGAAAAGAACCTATTTAGCTCATCTGCCTTTTCCTGGTCACTAAGTATCAGACTGTGTCACATTGTAATGTTCCTATAGCTTCCTTCCTCGCCTTCTTCCCATTAATATATTTAAAAAATATTTTAGTGTTAGTCTTACTCTCTTTTGCAATTAATTTTTTTTATGGGTTATGTCTTATAAGTTTAAAGAATGGTAATATTTATCCCAAATCAGCCAACTGTTAAACCTGGATAAAACAATGCCCATGTCGTATAGATTCCTTTCTAATTCTCTGTTCTTTTTGAGAATTGTTAATACTTCATTCAGTGATGGAATAAGTTCTCATTTCCAGCGTTTGGCAATACGCCATTTGACTACTGAGACTACCTGTATAATTAAAGTTTGTTCTTCCATCTTAAGCCTATTGTCCATGATGTGAAGAATAGCCATTTCACATGTCGGCTTAATGATTTTACCGCAAATTTTAGAAATATATTCAAAAATCAAACTCCAAAGTTTCTTAATGGGGTCACAGTCCCACCAAATATGTTTGTGCGTCCCCTGCTGATTACAAAGCCTCCAACAAAGCCCCTTATTAGGTTTATTGTTAATAATTGCTATCTTTACTGGGACAAAGTACCACCTTTGGATCACTTTAAAATTGACTTCTCTATATGCTTGATATTTAATAATTTTCTGTGAGAACGCAAACGCTCTTGACCACTTTTCCAGGTCAATTAAGTTATTAAATTATTTTTCCCACTTAAGCATTTCTGGAGATTTTTCCATCTTATCCTGTTTTCTTAATATTTCATAGCATTTGGAAATTATATGTTTCCTGTCATTATAAAGTACTAACTTTTCAAAATTGGTTAAGGATCTGTTTGAGGTAATTAAATATTTCGAATTTAAAATAACTTTTTTTAACTCTCTCATATTCCAACCATTTAGACGATGGAAAACTAAAATCAGCACATAATTTGGAAAAATACTTAATTTCACCTTTATCGAACAGATCTCCTATCGTCTGTATATTCCAATTACTCCAATTACGAAGACAGGCCAAATTAAGAACATTACTTACACCTAACAATGACATTTCCGAACACGGAATTGTTGAAAGGTTTAGTTTTTTCTTCCATTTAAGCCAAAATTTAAACCCTGATTTAATTATTATTGATGTAATATTATTCTTGGGAAATGTATCATACCAAAGCCAATCTCTTAATGATAAGCCCTTAGCTAAACATTGTTCTATGGTTATCCACTTATTTTGTTTTGTTTTATTGGACCAGGGTATAAAATGAGATAGCATTACAGCCATATAATATTCTTCAACACAAGGGGACGCAATGCCTCCTTTTATAAAGCTCTTCCTAACAATCATTGAATTAATTCTAGATTTTTTCCCATTATATATAAATGAATCGATCAAGGTTTGGTATTTTTTAATTATAGTTCCAGGAACGGATAAAGGCAAACATCTAAATAAATAATTTATTTGCGGTAATATACACATCTTTACGGCTGCTATTCTACCGAACCAGGATAATCTATTTGATTTCCAATTCATTAGTTGGTTTTTAATTTTGTCATATAATTTAAAAAAATACATTTTAGTTAGATTTTTCAATTTTTCAGAGAATTCTATTCTCAAGTAATTGATTTTATTTAACTCCCAATCAATTTCCCAAATGTTTTTCAGAGAAGTTATTTCATCTTCGTCTATATTTATTGTTAATACCTGTTAATTTATTTTGTAGTAAGAAATTAAACCAAATTTATTTATTAAATCCTGAATCTGAAGTAAAGACTTTCTAGGTTCGGCTATAGTTAATATCACATCATCAGCATAAAGCATAATGTTATGCTCAGAATCACCAATTCTAATTCCATGAATTTTCTTATTCATTCTAATGGCTTCTGCCAAAGGTTCCATCATTAAAACAAAAATTAAAGGAGATAATGGACGGGTCCCATTGGTAATAGAGAAAGTGTTTGTTTTTAAGCCATTTCCTACAACACAGGCAGTGGGGTTTGAATATAAAGCCCCTATAGATTTCACTCCAAAATCTTCAAAACTGAATTTCAGTAATACTTGATTCATAAAATCCCAGTTTAGCCTGTCAAAGGCCTTTTCTGCATCTAATGTGATAACTTATAGAAGGTTTATGATTATCTTTACAAAAAAAAACTACGTCAATTAATCTCCTTGTATTATCGGCTCCCTGCCTATCTTGTAAAAAACCTGATTGATCCATATTTATTAATTTACCAAGGCACAATCTCAATCTTTTAGCTAAAATTTTTGCATATAATTTTATATCTGTGTTCATTAAAGATATCGGTCTATAATTCTTACGCCACCTTAAATCAGATTTGTTTATGTAATTGAGTCCTTTTTGTTTTCAATTATTAATTCATCTATTCTATTAATTGGTTTATTATTTTTTAATTTCCGAGCTAATAGTTTCCCAACTTTATTATCCAAAAAATATTTTCTCTGTTGAAGTTTCCACAGGCTGTTATAAATATTTTTTTGGACAATTTTATTTATTCTGTTTTTTACTTTTCTAATCTTTATACTCTTATCAGCTGAAGAGGATAATTTATTTTGTCTTTCAAGGATTGCTAATTGTGCATATAAGTCTTGGAGTGATAGACCAGTTTGTTTCCTTCTATGTGCACCCCATGAGAGTAACATTCCTCTTATATATGCTTTATGGGCATTCCAAATCATTGAGGGCTCAGGAACTGAATTCTCATTAACTTGGAAAAAGTTTTCTATTTCTTCCCGTAATAATATTTGTTTATCTGAATTATTAAATAATTAAATATCCATTCTATTTCTAGAATACTTTTTTTGAGTCAAATGATCCTTAATCTGGAGTTCTATCATAGCATGATCTGACCATTTCATTATATTAATCTTGGTAGAGTCTGTAACTGCCAAGGTTTCTGAGTCAACCAAAAAGTAGTCTATTCTAGAATAAGATTTATGGCGGTGAGAATAAAACGTATAGTCTCTTACATTACCATATCTTAACCGCCAAACATCATATAACTCAAATCTCACTAAGGATTCATAGAACAGATTAGCTTTCCTTTTTGTATGCCCATGTAAATATTCTTGATTATTACTTTTCCTATCTAAAGATACATTCAGTACCATATTAAAATCGCCGCAAACAATTAGTTTGCCTACTTTAATATTTTTAACCAGTTTAAGTAATTTGTTTAAGAACCCATTTTGTCTCTCATTGGGTGCATAAATATTTACTATAGTGTAGTTTAGATGGTTGATTTTTCCGGCCCATATAACAAATCTCCCTTCCAAGTCTACTTCTCTATATTGCTCACTAACATTAACATTTTTATTAAACAAGATCGATACTCCACGCGACTTCTTTTTATATGTTGAATCGACCTTAATAGTAAAAAACCTATCATTCCAGAAAGGGACTTTATCTATTTGCCAATGCGTTTCCTGTACACAAACAACATCAGCTTTAATTTTCCGAAATTGATCTATTAACACTCGCCTCTTAAATACAGAGTTCCATCCTTGTACATTCTGTGAGACTATCTTAAATCCCATCCAAAAAACATAAGGGACCCCTTAGGGTACCACTCAAAAAAAAGATACCATTCTATATCACCCAGAATTCGACATAACCTTAAAATTGAATACCTGAACATTGAAAGTTTTACAACTATTCCACATAAAAACATACATATTTTCATACAAAACTGAGACATGATGTACCCTACCAAAAGACAGATGACTATAAGTCTAATGGTTAATTTGGCTAGACCAATCTACGTCTAGCAGCCCCACCATGGTAGCCCGTCCCAGAACACCAGTCGTTCTCTTCTGTATATATTATCAGAAGAAAGCAGAGAAGGAACCCCTTTAACAAGTAGTGGAAAAGGAAAGGGAAAAAACATGGGGAGCCACAGGGGAAGAGAGGAATGGAGAATGGGAGGACGGACATATTTAATGCTTCTTATTCTTCCTTCTACCCTCCCTTCTATAACTTCTTTATCTAATTCCTACTATTTGTATGCTGGAACAAAAAGTATCCAACTTTTCTATTATCAATCAGTGATTTTTCCGTGAATTTATAGTGTAAACGTGTATCTTCCTTTACTAACAATATCTTATTTTCTCTATTACCTTACTTTTTTTTTCCTACATTCCCATCAGCTACCCCATTATTTTGCTCTCCTCCTCTCCTTTGTAAGTGAATGAATGTTCAATAATAACATTTGTGAAGTGTCTTCTTACTAACCAAACATAGTGTTTAATTCCTTTCCTCCCTTCCAAGCCTCCCTCCACCCCCCCCCCCCTCCACCACCGTGTTGCCCCCACCCCTCCCTATTTCCTTCTCCACTCTAAAAGTTAAAGATTTTGAAAATTAGCAACAGTTTCCTTAACAGATTCCACAAAGGGTATGTTCCATTCCCTCAACATAGTTTCCCCCTCTTCCACCGAAATAGCAATTTTTTTCTGATTGTCTTTAAAAATGATTAATTTAGTAGGAAAAGCCCATTTATATGAAATATTTTCCTAAATTTAGTTTTCACCCATGATGCTTTTAACACTGCTTCTTTATGTTCAAAGAAATGTAATCTAACTATAACATCTCTAGTATTAGCACCTTTAAGGTCTTTAGGTAACGGGATCCGATGGATCCGGTCTATCATATTGATCCAGGGTTTAATGGGCTTTGCTAGATGAGAAAAAAATGCAGTTACGAAAGCCTTAAGTTCATCAAAATTGAGGGTTTCCGGGATGCCTCTTAATCTCAAATTATTCCGTCTGGAAAAGTCCTCTTGTTGTGTAGCTTTAATTTCCATACGTTCCATTTTACATTCCAGATCCGCTGAATAATTAACTACTTTTTGAAATTCTTTAATTAAAATGTTGTGAGTTTTTTCTAATTCCTCCACTCTATCCAACAAGCTATTAATCGCTGATTTATTTAGTTGGATTTCCTGTAAAAGGTCAGATCTTAAAGTAGATTGGAATTCATTAAGTAGTTGTTTCATAATAGAAATGGTTAGAACTTCATCTTCCTTTGTATCAGCTGATTCAACTGATTCATCATTTGTAGACAGTTTTGTTTGATCTAATCCTGGTGATGAGTAAATATGTGTAGGGAATTCTCTTTGTGGGGAACTCATAGCTCCTAAATTCCCCTTTGGGGAGAAAAAAGTTGCCGGTGGTGCTTTTGGAGCATTCCCAGTATTTTTCTTAATATTAGATTTGGGTTTAGTGGCGTTGGAATCTTTATCCTTCATATTGCCTGATAATTCCTTCAAAAAGGTGCATATCAGGCGCAAATCAGCAGTATGAGTAATTTTTTTAAATTTCCTTTGCAATCCAAATGATTCAAACTCAGGCCAGACTTCATAAAATGCTCTTATAGAGCTAATGTGTCAAGAAAGAAGGTTGCTGAAACAAGTTACCTCAGTAAGGTGCATATCAGGTGCAAATCAGCAGTGTGAATAAAAAGCTTAAATGTCCTTTACAATCCTCCATTTTCAGGTATCTTAATATGGAGAATTTGGCATTTAGCCAGAAAAATATGTAACTGACAAACTTTCCTCAGTATAAATCATATCATCTCTTTTTAGGAATATAAATTACTGTGGGCTGTTTGTTACTCACAACCTGCGTATCCACCGTCTCCCCTATGTAGTAATCTGTATCCAGAGACCACTCACAGCTCTCCAGTTCTCCAGTCAGCCTCTCTGGCTAGGCATTTGCAGCCACTTTCCCCTTCAGAATCTGCCAGATAATGTTACAGTGCTGCTCTGTGGACTATGTCCACTGTTTGGAAAGTGTGCTGCCAGCCTGCTCTCCCACCTCCACTTCCTGCATCCAAATCAGCTCCACCACTCATCTGCTGCACATCGCCACTCTGGGTATGAAGCTTCTCCCACAGGATCTCCCAGCAGTGCTGCTCTGAGAAAGCTTAGTGTTCATGGCGGGCTATCTGCCCCATCTAGTACAGCATGATGTGCTTCCTGGGCGGGGACTCCCAACTCAGAGATTATTCTGATCACAAAAAATTACTTTGGCTTGTCTCTATATTCCCATATTTTGGTGATGACTAAGTGTAGTCTGGGGACCAGAGAAGTATTACAAGGTATTTCTGTGTAGATAGAGCATCCTGTTTTCTATTATACTTTTCCCATGGATGATGAAGGAGAAATCCCGAGGTCTAAGGGGGTTACAATTCTAGGCACGTGGCAATGAGAGCATTTATTGAAATAAGCTTGAAGCTTAACGCATGTCCATCATATGTGTATTTATGATTTTCCGAGATGCCAACTGTGAAGATCGGTTTGCCCTTTGCTAATATACTGTCATGTTTTAAAGGACACATAATTTCAATTGTTGTCCACAAGATGGCACTGCATAACGTTGGGGTAATTGCAAGCTCTTTGTTCTATGTTGCTGCTCTGATTCCATGTGGGATTGGACCAGTGATCCACCCCCTAAGGTGGGCAAGCCAAGGCCCCAGTTTTCCATTGCTATCATTTGGGGATACTAATATGGGATGGGTATTTGAATGTGTTCAGCCCACTGTGATGTAACTGGGGGAGGGAAATCCTTTTGTTTGGGTTCAGTGCTGTTTTTGAAATGCTGTGAGAGAGTCCATATAAAACCATGCTGTCTGGGTTACATGGGGGATGGTGTAAATTCTTTAAGAGGGAAGGCGTTTATTATTTTTCTATGCTAGAAATGACTTTGCTATGCTGAGCATGTGTTCTTGATATGCTGTTGATCGTGATATTTCTGCAGGTCAACCAAGAGGCCCATTCCTTCTGTGAAGATTTCCGTCTGTTAGAGGGGAATTCCTGTAGCTGAAGGCAGGAAGTATTGGAGCTGAATAGCCCACTATCTGGGATCTTCACAACAACCCTTCCAATAGAGGACATTAAGGATCTGGTCCATTTCATACAGTTTGAGGGGGTGAGATACACTGATGTAGCTTTTTGTAGGCTTGCTCTTATAGTTCAAGCAAATGGAAATTAGTAATTTCCTATAAGTTTTACTAGTCTTCTCGGTCAATTGTTTCACCTAAATCATGTTACCATCAAGTGATATCTGGTAAGGGGAGGTAGTCCCAGAAGACTGGACAAGTGTATACAGGTGGTAAATAGGCCCTTGTGAGTATGTGAAAGTCGGGACAATTTTTTTAAATGTGGTAAGTAAGGATAAACCTACTGTCTTACTTGTGTTTGGAAAGCGAAGCTTCAGAGGTGAATGTAATGGAAGACTAAGCTGTGAAGACAATCTAAAAAATTTATACTTATTAGGTAGTGTATGTCCATGTCTTCTTCTGCAGAGCTATCTACTTTCTTAAGTATAAATATTCCTCCCTTACAGCCTTATTAAGTTGCGATTCGGCCAATTGAATAGGGCTCTATATAACCACACAGCATATTTTTTTTTACAGAAGTTTTTAGTTAGTGAACTTCTATCCAAAAGCCAGGTCTTCAATAACTAAAAACTCCTGTAAAAATATGTGCTCTGTGCTTATATAGAGCCCTATTCAATTGGCCGAATCGCAACTTAATAAGGCTGTAAGGGAGGAATATGTACTTAAGAAAGTAGATAGCTCTGCAGAAGAAGACATGGACATGGACAAAAACAAACAATCTGGGACTCTAAAGATGTGGAAATATAGAGACAGAAAGTTGTGTACACTTTTAATAGACTTTCCCAAATTATGATTTAGTGAGTTTGTTTATGTGTTTGACCAAATCTACGCCCACTTGTCACTTTTTTAATACTTTTTGTTGTAACTTAAAGGGCCACAAAACTGGTGGGACCTGATGAGAATAAATGTTATTAAAGTTTTACTGTGTACAGTGCCATGAAAAAAGTATTCACCCCCCTTGGCATTTTTCGTGTTTTGTTGCCTCACAACCTGGAATTAACATGGATTGTTTGAGGATTTGCATCATTTCATTTACAGAACATGCCACAACTTTGAAGATGTTTTTTTTTTTTTATTGTGAAGCAAATAACAAATAGGACAAAATAACAGAAAAAGTCAATGTGCATAACTATTCACCCCCTAAAGTCAATACTTTGTAGAGCCACCTTTTTGCGGCAATCACAGCTCCAAGTCGTTTTGGATAAGTCTCTATGAGCTTGCAACATCTTACCACTGGGATTTTTGCCCATTCCTCCTTGCAAAACTGCTCCAGCTCCTTCAAGTTGGATGGTTTGCACTTGTGAGCAGCAAGCTTTAAGTCTGACCACAGATTTTCTATTGGATTGAGGTCTGGGCTGTGACTAGGCCATTCCAACACATTTACATGTTTCCCCTTAAACCCCCCAAGTGTTGCTTTAGCAGTGTGTTTGGGGTCATTGTCCTGCAGGAAGGTGAACCTCCATCCTAGCCTCAAATCAAGCACAGTATCACCACACTGTAACTGATGTACAGAGTACAGTGGCACCAAAACACCACACAACACTAAGGAAGCAACCACCAATACACAATGACACATGATCTAGGATAGTAATTAGGATAGCACAGACACACAACTCACTAGTATTGGCAAAATTACAAATAAACAATAATAATAATCAATATTAACCCAGTATACCTTCCCATTCTATATAGATCCTATGCTATGCCTATCCTAAATAGACCCCCATGGTATCTAATGTTACTCCAAAATACCATGGGGGGCTATATAGGCTCCCATGGTATGCTAAAACCAAGCCTTAACAGCCACTGGAGTCTATATAGACCACTATGGTCCCCTAAATGTAACGCCTGATGTGCCTAAGTATAAAAAACCCTACACTACACTAATACAATTAACTACAAACACAAAAAAAATTAAAAAAAAAACATGTAAAAAAAAAAATGTGATTACAAAATAATAAAAAAATTCAAGTAAATAAAAATATCAAATAAAAAAATACAATTAAAATAATAAAATAATACAACAAAATGAAAAAATAAATGAAACTGTTAAATAAATGTAATTTAATAATACCCACCCAAATGATCATCCAGCGATGTATGTTTGTGTAGACACAGATCTGATATTATTTTATTTAATACTGGGCTATTGTATCAGTCGTTGTGTCACTGACCTAAAGTCCAGGTCTAAGACCAGAGCCCCCTGTTATACCTGGTCCTCTAGTCACACACAGGACTGCCCAGGACTGTATGGGTTAAACACGCTACTTGTACAATGACCTAACAGGGAATCAAACACTGCAATGGTGGGAAGGGCATTGGGGGGACAATATGGAGACACTAAGGACAAGTAGGATGGATCAGGGAGGGAAGGACCTGATATTATCTGTTATAGGACAAAGTACTGACCATAAAGGATTATAGTGATTATAAGATTAGTAGGAGCCGGAGATTAGATACAAACATCACCTGATCAGACCGCACAGCTCAGAAGTATTTATCACCATTATATATCTACTAGTCACTTGCCCATTAATAATGACGGTGTAATATAGTCTTAAATATGGTGTCTTCTGTCTGTCTGTGTGCCCTCTCTCTGTGTATTCTCTCTATCTATCTCTGAGCCCGCTCCCTCTCTCTGCTTCTCTCTGCACACTCTCCCTCTCTCTGTGTATTCTCTCTCTCAATCTCTGTACCCTCTCCACTCTCTCGCTCTGTGCTCTCTCTCCTTCCCTCCTTTTATCTCTTCCTATCTTCTTCTCTCTCTACCTCCCTCTCCTTCTCACTCTCTCCCTCTCCTTCCCTCCCTCTCCCATTCGGCGTCCATTGCTAGCTTTGCAATAAGCAGCTTTTCTCTCTCTCTCCTTCTCACCTTCTCTCTTCCTCCCCTTCGGCGCCCATTGCTAGCCTTGCAATGAGCATCATTTCTCTCTCTCTCTACTGCTCACTCTATCTCTGTCTTCTCACTCTCTCCTTCCTTCTATCCCCTTTTCCTTCTTCCTTCTCTCTCCCTCTCCTTCCTTCTCTCTCCCTCCGTCTCCCTCTCCGAGCCTCGCAATTTGCAGCACGGATGCGCAACTCGCAAGATCCAGGCATTACACACAAACTTGAAGCACGACAACTATATTAGTGATATACATACTGCAGACTGGGTATATATGTGTAGATAGATATACTCTAAATATAAATACATATATACCATGGTATACACTGCCCTGCACTATAAATATATATTCACAGAGAGAGAAATCATCTCCCATCACTATATATGTATAAATAAGTACAAATACATATGAGATAAAAACATATATACACCCCTCCCTCCAAACTGACAGATAAACAGAGAGAGAGACAGAGACAGAGAGATAGACAGACAGAGAGAGAGAGAGAGAGAGAGAGAGAGAGAGAGAGAGAGAGAGAGAGAGAGAGAGAGAGAGAGAGAGAGAGAGAGAGAGAGAGAGAGAGAGAGAGAGAGAGAGAGAGAGAGAGTGAGTCAGTCCTAGTTTGTGTCCCTTGCTCTTTATTCAGTGCATATCCGGTTGTTAAGAAGATATTATGACGTCATGACGCACGCTTACAGGAAGCTTATCGTGGGTCACTTGCTTCTCCATGTTTATTTTGGGTATGCGCGATACACACATTATAGGGCAGCAATAGCATCACAAACGTCCTGCCACTGAAATAATCGGGCTGGCGATGACATCACTATTTGATAACAGCACCGCTTTATTGCTCCAGAGAGATGTAGAGAGTGAGACATATTGATATACCCGCCCTGTCACCATGGAAACCGGACTGTAACCATAAACACGCCCCTTTACTTTACTGATTGGCTACTGCTCGTAGTGCTGGGGGTTCTGGGACTTGTAGTTTAGTGCCGTGAACATTCACTTCCTATTCCTTTTCCAGCAGTGCGGCCGGGAGCTGATCTTTGTGTGTCCTCAGCAGGTAAATAAAGTGATTAATGTTCTAATTAGTGACAAGGAGATAATTTAGGGGTTATCTGGATCACTGATTACTGTGGGGAGAGCTGGGGTCGGAGCCAAATTAGTGGTAACTCAGAGCCCATAATGTTTATTAGTCCCATGAATCAGAGACACTCAATATGATGATAAGCAGAGAGATCACCTGAGCCGTATACAGAGACATATACTGTGACATAGTGTAGGATCCAGCCCCAAATAATGGTCAGGTGGGTGACTCTGCGCATGTGTGTATTGTACGGTCACTTTGGAGAGTCCTGTTGGTTCTCCTTACTACGTCCCCTCTTAGTCTTACACTGCTTTTTTACACAATTGACTAATTTTCCCCTTGAACTGCAGTGGCCCTTTAATATATCGTGTAGAGCTATGGCTTCCAGAGGTACCATGTTTATGGGTCATGGGGTTCCATAACTATTTTGATAAAAAATGGATCCATATCTGAATTAGCTTTGGATGAAATGATATAAAAGTGCACCATCTACAACTAACTACAGTTTCTTTTGTCTTTTCTTGCAGAATCCTATTAACACACTAATTATAAACAAAATGACAAAGGATAAAAAGAATATGGAGAAGGTCGCTGAGAGATTCTTACACCAGGCCTTGGAGATGATCTACCTGCTGACTGGAGAGGTGAGAGCTGCTGGACAACGTCACAATGACACCACTTTTATCACATTTACTTTTATTATCACCTCAATCTTTGTGCTGATGTTAAACAATGTCCAGTTATAGAGGAAAAGGAAAATAAATGGTTCAATATAATGATATAAATAGATAAGAATTGGTAGAAGTAGAGAACGATCACAGACCAGCAAACAGGTCCTTGTGACTGAATTTGGTGGAGGAGGAGACATGTTTGTATGGAGGGAGAAAGTGATACATTATAATGTGTTCTTGGCCATTTCTCTGTACAAGTTATACTATCTATATGGTACAATATAATAATCTACCTGAAGATACGTAAGCTCTGTGTGTGTGTGAGGCTTTTACAGTCTGGATTAGAGGAGGTCACTGAAAAGGATATATTGATGTGGGAAGGTGAGGGATATAGTGCAAGTAAGAATATGTCACACATTAACTACCTGCACTGATGTCTGACATGTCCCTCTATCATCCTGTAGGAATACACCATTGTGAAGAAGAATTCCCCCAACATTCACCAGCTGACTGGAGAGGTGAGCACTGCTGGACAATGTGACATTATACCAGGACACAGTGACCCCCATTACTGACCAAGCTCTATCTATACCTGTGACTGGAGAGATGATCACTGCTGGACAATGTGACATTATACCAGGACACAGTGACTCCCATTACTGACCAAGCTCTATCTGGACCTGTGACTGGAGAGGTGAGCACTGCTGGACAATGTGACATACCAGGACTCAGTGACTCCCATTACTGACCAAGCTCTATCTATACCTGTGACTGGAGAGATGATCACTGCTGGACAATGTGACATTATACCAGGACACAGTGACTCCCTTTACTGACCAAGCTCTATCTGGACCTGTGACTGGAGAGGTGAGCACTGCTGGACAATGTGACATTATACCAGGACACAGTGACCCCCATTACTGACCAAGCTCTATCTGGACATGTGACTGGAGAGGTGAGCACTGCTGGACAATGTGACATTATACCAGGACATAGTGACTCCCATTACTGACCAAGCTCTATCTGGACCTGTGACTGGAGAGGTGAGCACTGCTGGACAATTTGACATTATACCAGGACACAGTGACTCCCATTACTGACCAAGCTTTATCTGGACCTGTGACTGGAGAGGTGAGCACTGCTGTACAATTTGACATTATTCCAGGACACAGTGACCCCCATTACTGACCAAGCTCTATCTGGACCTATGACTGGAGAGGTGAGCACTGCTGGACAATGTGACATTATACCAGGACACAGTGACTCCCTTTACTGACCAAGCTCTATCTGGACCTATGACTGGAGAGGTGAGCACTGCTGGACAATGTGACATTATACCAGGACACAGTGACTCCCATTACTGACCAAGCTCTATCTGGACCTGTGACTGGAGAGGTGAGCACTGCTGGACAATGTGACATTATACCAGGACACAGTGACTCCCATTACTGACCAAGCTTTATCTGGACCTGTGACTGGAGAGGTGAGCACTACTGGACAATGTGACATTATACCAGGACATAGTGACTCCCATTACTGACCAAGCTCTATCTGGACCTGTGACTGGGGAGGTGAGCACTGCTGGACAATGTGACATTATATCAGGACACAGTGACCCCCATTACTGACCAAGCTCTATCTGGACCTGTGACTGGAGAGGTGAGCACTGCTGGACAATGTGACATTATACCAGGACACAGTGACTCCCATTACTGACAAAGCTCTATCTGGACCTGTGACTGGAGAGGTGAGCACTGCTGGACAATGTGACATTATACCAGGACACAGTGACCCCCATTACTGACCAAGCTCTATCTGGACCTGTGACTGGAGAGGTGAGCACTGCTGGACAATGTGACATTATATCAGGACACAGTGACCCCCATTACTGACCAAGCTCTATCTGGACCTGTGACTGGAGAGGTGAGCACTGCTGTACAATGTGATATTATACCAGGGCACAGTGACTGCCATTACTGACCAAGCTTTATCTGGACCTGTGGCTGGAGAGGTGAGCACTGCTGGACAATGTGACATTATACCAGGACACAGTGACCCCCATTACTGACCAAGCTCTATCTGGACCTGTGACTGGAGAGGTGATCACTGCTGGACAATGTGACATTATACCAGGACACAGTGACTCCCATTACTGACCAAGCTCTATCTGGACCTGTGACTGGAGAGGTGAGCACTACAGGACAATGTGACATTATACCAGGACACAGTGACTCCCATTACTGACAAAGCTCTATCTGGACCTGTGACTGGAGAGGTGAGCACTGCTGGACATTGTGACATTATACCAGGATACAGTGACTCCCATCACTGACAAAGCTCTCTCTGGACCTGTGACTAGAGAGGTGAGCACTGCTGGACAATGTGACATTATACCAGGACACAGTGACCCCCATTACTGACCAAGCTCTATCTGGACCTGTGACTGGAGAGGTGAGCACTGCTGGACAATGTGACATCATACCAGGACACAGTGACTCCCATTACTGACCAAGCTCTATCTGGACCTGTGACTAGAGAGGTGAGCACTGCTGGACAATGTGACATTATACCAGGACACAGTGACTCCCATTACTGACTAAGCTCTATCTGGGCCTGTGACTGGAGAGGTGATCACTGCTGTACAATGTGACATTATACCAGGACACAGTGACTCCCATTACTGACCAAGCTCTATCTGGACCTGTGACTGGAGAGGTGAGCACTGCTGTACAATGTGACATTATACCAGGACACAGTGACTCCCATTACTGACCAAGCTCTATCTGGATCTGTGACTAGAGAGGTGAGCACTGCTGTACAATGTGACATTATACCAGGACACAGTGACTCCCATTACTGACCAAGCTCTATCTGGACCTGTGATTGGAGAGGTGAGCACTGCTGGACAATGTGACATTATACCAGGACACAGTGACTCCCATTACTGACCAAGCTCTATCTGGACCTGTGATTGGAGAGGTGACCACTGCTGGACAATGTGACATTATACCAGGACACAGTGACCCCCATTACTGACCAAGCTCTATTTGGACCTGTGACTGGAGAGGTGAGCACTGCTGGACAATGTGACATTATACCAGGACACAGTGACTCCCATAACTGACCTAGCTCTATCTGGACCTGGGTGTGTTTTCCTATCTTCTCTCTGCATGTTCTCAGTAACGTTATCTTCCTCTCCTGACTCTCTATCAGTAACAGAACCAGTCTCTGTGTCCGCTCTGAATGTCGTTGTCTGTTTCAGGTCCCTATAAAGTGTGCTGATGTTGCCGTCTATTTCTCTATGGAGGAGTGGGAGTATATAGAAGGACACAAGGAGCTTTACAAGGACGTGATGATGGAGAATCACCAGACACTCAGGGCTTCGGGAACCCCAACAAACAAGAGCTCAGGTAACATTGTGATATTGGTAGCGAATATACATTATCCCATGATGTTTCTATGGGAAGTTGGACAAACTACCCAGGAATGTCCAGTAGTATCTACAGTAGCTATAAAAAGTCTACACACCCCTGTTAAAATGTCAGGTTTCTGTGCTGAAAAAAAAATTAGAAAAAGATAAATAACTTCACAACACAGCTACAGCCCCAGTTATAAGAGGGTGTGCAGACTTATCCAACCACATTATTACCTCTAACTTAAAGATTTCAGTTTGTTTTTCAATTGAGTTGTACAGTTTATAGGTCACATTAAAGGTGGAAAAAGTTCTGAAATGATTTATCTTTGTCTCATTTTTTTACAGCACAGAAACCTGACATTTTAACAGGGGTGTGTAGACTTTTTATATCTACTGTATTTCCCAGAGTACGTCCTGACATTGACCTCAGAAGTCAAACAGCTGACAACATGTTGATACTTGTCAGTTTCCTATTGTTTGTTTTGTTAAATAAGACGTTTTTGAACATTTATTAAATGTAATAATACCACTTAAACCCTCTTTATCTTCTGTTTGTGTTAATAGGGCTCCCTGATGATAATCTAGACATGAGGTCAGTTAGAGAGGAACAGGAGGATGAGAGAGATGGAAATGAGTATCAGCAACAGGAAATACCATATGAGCATGGTGAAGGTGGGTGATATGGGTAATATGAATGTATAATACAGATCTACTTGTATCAGTCATATAATTATTATATACTGTAAAAAATGTCCACATATTGCGAAGCTCTACCCCCCTCTACTTTGCTGGCCTCTCGATGAGCGCCTTTGAAGCTTATTGCAAGCCTTTCCCACCTCTACTTGATGGGAGATGCTCATTGAGAGCCTCTCCCCCCTCTACTTTACTGGCCCTCTCTTTCCCCTGTGTTTTTCTCTCTCCTCTCCCTCCCTTGTGTCTCCTTTCTCCTCTCCCTCCCTTGTGTCTCCTTTTTCCTCTCCCTCCCTGGTGTCTCCTTTCCCTCCCTTGTCTCCTTTCCTCCAGGTCTCCCTCTGTTGTGTCTCCTTTCCAACATCCTATCCCTCCCATGTGTCTCCTTTCCACCACATCTGCCTCCCTTTTCTCCTATCCCCCCTCCTCTGCCTCCCTTGTGTCTCATTTCTCCCCTCCTCTGCCTTCCTTTTGATTACTTGCCCCCCTCCTCTCCCCCCGTTTGTCTCATATCCCCCTCCTCTGCCTCACTCCTGTCTCCTATCCCCCTCCTCTGCCTCCCTTGTGTCTCCTTTCACCCCTCCTCTCCCTCCCTTGAGTCTCATGTCCCCCTCCTCTCCCTCCCTTGAGTCTAATTTACCCCTCTTCTGCCTCCCTTTTGTCTTCCTCTGCCCCCTATTCTTCCTCCCTTGTGTCTCCTTTCCTCCCTCCTCTCCCTCTTTTGTGTCCCCCTCCTCTTCTTTTGTATCCCTCCTCCTCTCCCTCCCTGTGTCCCCCTCCTCTGCCTACCTAGTGTCTCCTTCCCCCTCTTCTCCCTCCCTTGTGTGTCATTTCCCCCTTCTCTGCCTCCCTTGTGTCTCCTTTCCCCCCTCTTCTTCCTCCCATGTGTCTTACTTCCCTCTCCTCTGCCTCCTTTGTGTCTCATTTCACCCTTCCTCTGCCTCCCTTGTGTCTCATTTCCCCCTCCCTCCCTTGTGTCTCATTTCCTTCCTCCTCTGCCTACCTAGTGTCTCCTTCCCCCCCTCTTCTCCCTCCATTGTGTCTCATTTCCCCCTTCTCTGCCTCCCTTGTGTCTCATTCCCCCCTCCTCTGCCTCCCTTGTGTCTCTTTTCCTCCTCCTCTCTCTCACTTGTGTCTCATTTCCCCCCTCCTCTCCCTCCTTTGTGTCTCATTATTCCCCGCCTCTGCCTCGTTTGGGTCTCCTTTTCCCCCTCTTCTCTCTCCGTTGTATCTCCTTTGCCCCCTCCTCTGCCTCCCTTGTGTCTCCTTTGCCCTCGTGTCTTCTGTCCCCTTCACCCTTCCGCCGTGCTGTAACTCGCATGTACGTCTCCTGTAGTGCTGCCGTCTCGGTCTCTCTCTCATCTCTTTTTTTCTCCCTCTACCTCTCTCCCCTCTCAGTGATACTCACATCTCCCCGCTCATCCTGCCATCTCGGTCTCTCTCTCTCTCTGTATGTGTCTCTCTCTCCCCTCTCTGTGTTTCTCTATCTCTCTTCTCCTCACAGTACAGCTCCATTCCATGTGCTTACAAACGCCCCGCCCCCACACGCCGCATGGCACTCTGGGATTGTAGTTCTAGACGCGCCTCTTCACTCACACATCGGCCTCAAGCTCACTACAACTTCCAGAGTGCATAGGTGTGTTCAAAGTCCTACGGCCCTCGCCATGAGCGCCTGCGACTAAGTCGCCTAAGTCCTACGGGCCTCGCTAAGTCATGCGGGCCTCGCGATGGGCACCTATGGCACTCATGTGCAAGCATGTAAGATTTAACATTGCAAGACCAACATCACAATGACGACAACTATATATGTGATTGAATTATGTCCACAGGTGAGGCCAATACTGATATTGTGCAAAACATTGAACAGATACAAAAGCCAAGTGTGGGGTGTCAACAGGAAGCCCAGGAGATGGACACCCAGGGAAATACCATCATGTGTGAGTGTACATGTATGTCATGTCTGAGGGAAGCATGATACAGGCAGAATTTATAGGACTAATCTTACACACTACATTAAATGGCTATTAGGAATATTTAATATTTTCAATCACTGTTCATTCGCCATATCGGAAAATAAACTTTTAGAAAAACTTTTATCGAGTGAAACAAAGTACCCGTGTTTGCTTATTACTATACACAAGTCATTCTTCATGACCATGTACAGGCAGAATCTCAGAAAGAGACACAGATGATGCCCCATGGTACTCTGCTAATTCAGCCCACAAAGTACATTGATATCATCCCTAACCAGGTCACCAGTCCTAAAGCATTCAGTTATATGATGCCGGCCTTCCTACATTCATACCTTACCAATTCATAAAATGTAATCCTTGTGAGCTGGAGTAAGGATTTCCTTCTTTTACTTTCTTCATCCACACTGACCTTCTTTGTCATTAGTGTCTATGGACTGAGATGTTATTACTCTACTGAACATTGTAAGTTGTGGCCCATCGGCCTTGTGTATGTACCATGAGGGCCCCGAGCCCATACTGCTAGGTTATGATGTCCTTCTAGGCTCTAATTGTGGTTATTTGTGAGTGTGAAATGTGTTTGGTACCAAAATTATTCCATTTGGCTTATAAAAATATTTGGGGTTAGATATGCAGTGTATTCCCCTTTCTGCCCGCTGGGCTAGGCACCAGCTGGAATTGAACTCTCGGTCACAGCTATTGGTGGCTCCATAGAATTCAATGGGGAACTCGTGGGCATGAATTAAGATATCAAATACAGCAACAATATTGAAAATAGCAATTGAAACACTCGTTACAAACAGAGATTAAGTTGTGTCATGTGCTTGTAACTGATACCCCTTTGATCCGCTATTGACCCATAAATCAATCCCGCCTGGGCTAGATCAGACAGGGGGGGTGGGATTGGCTGGTTTCATTTGCTAAAAGGATAGATCCCGATCTCCACCCATAAATCTATCCCACACGGATTAGATGAAACAGGAGGGTAGGAATTATTGGTAGGACACATACATCTTACATATATATTAGTAGGACACATGAATCTTACATGTATATTGGTAGGGTACATGCATCTTACATGTATATTGGTAGGACACATACATCTAACATGTGTATTGGTAGGACACATGCATCTTACATGTATTTTGGTAGGACACATGCATCTTACATGTATATTGGTAGGACACATGCATCTTACATGTATATTTGTAGGACACACGCATTTTACATGTACAGACATTTTATTTCCAGCTGTTGAATTTCAGTGGTATCTTTTTATTTTGAATTTACAAAACTCCATATGATATGTATAAAAATAACATAGGTCTTTGTTTCTAGGGTTCCCTGGTGAAAATGTATCTACTGTATCTATTAGTGAGACAGGTGAGGATAAGACAGAGGAAATAGATATTCATCATGTGACGGCGCATCCAGACCACCGCGCAGGTAAGTGGGAAACTTGGGAATAATATGATGGCTGTGTTGGGGACACATGAAAAGTGCTCACTTATTAGTTGTTAAAGTCTAATTTCTATTTTTAACACAATGTTTTAATAATCTCAGTTTTGATAAATTCATACAATCATGTAATCCCAATTTATGGTCAGCTTTTACAGTGTCTATAATGTCTTTATATCCCATAGATCCCAGGTAGTATAAAGTGGCACATACTGTGGGTGTAAATAGATGGACCATGGGATGCATTTGGTTCCAATTAATAGTTTATTTTTCAAATACAAAAGCAATCACATATATAGTTATATATTTATCGGCATATAACACGTACCTCATTTTAAGAAGGAAATTTCAGGGGAAATGTTTTTTTTTCAAATAAAAAACTTTGAAGCAAAATCCTCAACCTCATCCTCCCTCCTCATCCTCCATCCTCAACCCCCTCCTCAAACCCCCAATTCTCAACCTCCGCCTCCACCCCCCATCCTCATCCTCCTTCTTCAACCCCCCTCCTCAACCTCAACCCCCCTCCTCATCCTCAACCCCCCCTCCTCATCCTCAACCCCCATCCTCAACCCCCTCCTCAACCTCCCACCTCAACCTCCCTCCTCAACCCCCCCATCCTCATCCTCCTTCCTCAACCCCCCTATCCTCAACCCCCCTCCTCAACCTCAACCCCCCTCCTCAACCTCCCTCCTCATCATCAACCCCCTCCTCATCCTCAACCTCCTTCCTCATCCTCAACCTCCCTCCTCATCCTCAACCTCCCTCCTCAACCTCCCTCCTCATCCTCAACCCCCTCCTCAACCTCCCTCCTCATCCTCCCTCCTCAACCCCCCCATCCTCTCTCCTCAAACCCCCTCCTCAACCCCCCCATCCTCAAACCCCCTCAACCCCATATAACACACACCTATCATTTGCTCCCTATTTTCAGAAAGAAAAAGTGCGTGTTATACGCCGATAAATACGGTATGCATTTGGTTCCAATTAATAGTTTATTTTTCAAATACAAAAGCAATATAAAATAATGTAAAGGTAAAAATGTGTCAAACTAAAATAATATAATTATAATAGAACAATACTGAGCAGACGCGTTTCACTGTTTCTATTTTACATCTTTATCAATGATGAAATAACCTAGATAAAAATAGATACAATCGACCCATAAATAAAATGGTTAATTGATAAAAGCAGAAGCCGATACAACAATATACAATGGGATAGTAGGGTAATACCCCTCAGTATAAGTATATATACATATAAATACAATGTGGTATTGGGGTGTCCATTCGTACAAATAGTGACTAAAAACATTTGTGTTTAGCCTAATTACTGAGGCATCCACTAGATTCAATATAGATATGAATTTCTGCATGTGTATATACATGGGCGCACACTGTCATCACATGTGGAATGTGCGCTCTGTACTTTAGTCTGACAATAGTATTTATTGATTTGATCCCTTTAGGACAGTATAATATTTTGGGTTTCTATCCCCCACAAACCTGGAATACTTACTTGTTGTATTGACGAGGTATCTCTTCCTATTTGTTTATTATTATTCATTCTTTTTTTTATAACTATTTATTATTTTTTATATCTATTCTATTTTTTATATATGTATCATAATTGGATACACTCTGATTATTATTATTATTATAATTATTAATATTACCATCATATTTTTCACCTTAACCTCTGCTCCCAATAGTGAATAAATGTTTTGGAGATTTCGCTGTCACATCTGGGTATTTCACAATTTTATAGTTTACTGGGTATTTTACTATCCATTAGTGGGATTTCTGGGAGATAGTCTGGGTTTACTGGCTACCAACCATTTTATAGGACAGTGTAGGGCACCCTATGGGGTTTTCTATTATCTTAATGTTAGCATGCAAATTCATAGAGAGTTAAAAGTGATACATTTTTATTTTTTTAGTATAAATGTTATATTTTTATAGTATGAATAATAAGTGTTCTCTAGTGGGTGGGGTACAGAGTGATCCAGTTCTTAAAGACATAATATGAGACATCACCTCTTACATCACCATGTTATTTGGGGTATTTCATATGTATATTTATTATCTTTCAGTTCTGTCTTTACCAACATATGAATTAATGAGCAGGCAGATGAAAGAAGAATCCCAGACACCATCCTCTTCACAAGACACTAAAGTAGATGATCAGAGTGTTCAAGAACAAAGCTCTGAAATAATCCCAAGGAAGGAATCCGCATTTTGTCACAAAGTAAATACTGATGTTTATTCCGAGTCCTATCAGGATAAACAAGAAACTTGTGCTCAAAGTAAGAACGTTATCTGTAGAACCAGGAGAGCTAAAAAGGACACCTCAAACTGTGCAAAGCTTCACACCAGAATAGAAGATGAAAAAGCATCATATGGAAGACGGAAGTCACATCTGGCCAGACATCGAAGTGCTCATACGGATCAGAAGCCATTTGTTTGCCAGCAATGTGGGAAAGATTTCTCACTAATGCCAGTCCATGATAAAACTCATACAGATAAGAAGCCACATGTGTGCCAAGAATGTAATTTAGTAGTCACTGCAGAGTCTGATGTGATTGCACAGAGCGTAGCTCATACTAGGCAAAAGTCACGTACTGGTCCTGAATGTGGTAAAAACTTCTGTAGACCTTCACAACGGATTGAACACCATTTAACTCATACAGGGGAGAAACCATTTGTTTGCCAAGAGTGTGGGAAAGGTTTCACTCGAAAGGCCCATTTAGTTATACACAATAGAACTCATACAGGAGAGAAGCCATTTGTTTGTAATCAGTGTGGCAAAGGTTTCTCACAGAAGCACAGTCTGTTAGAACATAAGATGATTCATACAGACGAGAAGCCATATGTGTGCCAAGAGTGTGGGAAAGGTTTCTCTCGAAAGGCCCATTTAGTTATACACAATAGAACTCATACAGGAGAGAAGCCATTTGTTTGTAATGAGTGTGGCAAAGGTTTCTCACAGAAGCAAGGTCTGTTAGAACATAAGATGGATCATACAGGAGAGAAGCCATATGTGTGCCAAGAGTGTGGGAAAGGTTTCCCTCGAAAGATTTATTTAGCTATACACAGTAGAACTCATACAGGAGAGAAGCCATTTGTTTGTAATCAGTGTGGCAAAGGTTTCTCACACAAGCAAGGTCTGTTAGGACATAAGATGACACATACAGGAGAGAAGCCATATGTTTGCCAAGAGTGTGGGAAAGGTTTCTCTCAAAAGACCTATTTAGCTGCACACAATAGAACTCATACAGGAGAGAAACCATATACTTGTTCTAAGTGTGGCAAAGCATTCTCTACCAAGTTTGCAATGCTTGAACACCAAAGAGTTCATACAGGAGAGAAGCCATGTATTTGACAGAAATGTGAGAAAAGCTTCTTGCACAAATCAAATCTGGTAACACTCAGTAGGATTCATACAGCAGAGAAGTGATTTTTTTTTGCCAGGAATGTGGAAATGTCTTCTCTTCCAGGTCATATTTTATTAGGCATCACAGAACGCATAAATAAGAAAAGTAATAATCTAGTTATACAACACAGATCCTATATAGTAGGAGCCATTTGTGCCTATAAGAATATGCAATATTGCCTTTGAGAATATACTGTATGGTCATAATCAGCTATCTAAAATTGTGTTTTTTATAATAAAGAATTACTTTACATTCTTATAATAAAGTAGTAGATTTGATATCCTGCCCAGACGTGTTCAATTGCAGAAAGTGTCAGGAAAGTTTGGGTACATAGTATACATGTGAGTTATTACCATGTAGCTCTCACAGTAAGCCTAGAACATGCTAAATGTATGTACATATTATACATCTTGCCTTGTTTGTATTTTTGTTTTCCGTGTTTGATGAGCCATTAGAAATGTCCTCCTTTTTTTTTTATATCATGGGGACATTGTAATTTTGAACTTTGTAATATGATTGGCTTTTCATCTTTTTTTATTTTAGCCAATCAGATTGCATAATTGATCATTTTAATGAGCAGTCGTAGAAGTAGCATATAAATAACAGTAATCAGTAAAAGGCAAATTCAACTACTTTTTTACATATCTTAAGTTTGTTTGTTTTTTTACAAAAAAACCCCACAATATTTGAAATGAAAACAATAATTTTGTAATGTTTAAGGTTACCCTTTGCTAATGTGAATAAATGGTTTCAATGTTAATTATCATAGAACAAAAACAATCGCACAATGTTTTATAATAGAAAATGTCACACACAGAACCTCATAATTCATATTTGAGGCTGTCCTTACCACAGTATCAGTACCTCTGTATACTTATTGCTTGGGGGTATTGCATTTACTGAACATGATGTAATAAAATCACTAAGTTTTAGTACCGTGGTTGTTTTTGGTTTTCTTACAAACACTTGGTTTTCTCACAGACGATGAAATGTAATTACTAATAACCTCTAACAAAGTAGTTTAAGGTATTTATGGCTGACATTGGATGTGATGCTGAAGATATTTCTCAATATTTTTGGATCCATCATGCACCCACCATGACTAAAGGACCACTGTGGTGTGTTTTCTTTTATATACTTTGATAATATTTATTTCAAGAGCAGAAGAAAATTAAATATTTAGATTTGTAACTTTTCCTACACAAGTGTATTTTTGCTGCAAGATTATATTTTCCTTTCTAAGCTTGTTCCGTCTCTTTCACAGGAGGGTGTGTCATTGTAAACATCTTCCAGTTACTACTAGCAGTTTTAGATGCCATATTCCCACTGTACAGATAGAGCTTCCTGTGTACTAAAAGTTTTCTTTCATCTCAGGAAGTTAATCAACAGATGTCAAAATGTTTGTTTTCATAGCAATATAAATGCCTAAAACATTTAATCTATTTTTAAGTATAGTTCCTTATTTAAATAGAGGACTACAAGTGACCCTTTAACTGCACTATGTCATAAAAAAAACATAGAGATACCTTGTTAAATTGAAAAAAAAGAAATGTGTATTGATAGTCTTCTATTAAATTATATGTTTACCAAATACAGATCTTATATTGTCTGAAAGAAGAACTCCCGGAATTTCAAGAAATAAGTCTTATACACAAAATGTTTACTCCGAATCTTAGATGCAATGTTATTGGAAATGCTTTATAGCTTCACCTTAAAAGTAAAATGTATGGTACAAACACAGAACCATCTAATATAAGTCTGTAGATCATTTGTCTCTTCAGCAGAAGAATACAAGTCAAATCCTGAGGGCCGAACACAGACCTTACAGACCCTAGAAGATGATCTTATCAAAGGAATTTTATGGGATATTAAATAAATTTTAATATACAATTTGTTATTATTGTTTCTTTTTTGTTCTGTACCTTGGCAGCAACTGAGGTGGAGGCTCTACGGCGTCACTCGCGGTTACAAATACCCACACAAGCGGCACTACCACGGACTTAAACAAAAAAAATACGAGACGCAAAAATATGACCTTAACGAAAAAAATAGGCCCCCGGACCGCCCAGACACCTACAACTTACCCAAGAAGGGATCCGAGATAAGCTGGGAAACCCGCATTAACCCCACATTAACCCTCCCAGTTGGGGTCCCCGATCGCACAAGATAGGGGAACCCCCGCTGCAATGAAAATTCTAAATTCCTGCCTTACGGATCCTTAAAGTACCGTAAAGGTCCTTAAAGGACCGTAATGTAAACAAAAAATTAACCCTATCACGCATGGAGCTCTATATAGAGCCCCATCAACCCCTCAAAAACTCTGTCACTCATGGGGGTCAATACAGACCATCATAAGCCCTTAATTAACAGTGTCACTCATGGGTGTCAAAACAGACCCCCATAAACCCATAATAAAACCCTGTCACTCATGGGGGTCAATACTGGTCCCCATAAGCACTTCCTTAACCCCCTCACTCATGGGGGTCTATACAGACACCCATAAACCCTTAATTAACCCTGTCACTCATGGGGGTCAATAAAGACCCCCATAATAAATATTATAAATACAGTCAATACAGACCCCTATAAGCACTTAATTAACACAATCACTCATGGGGGTCAATACAGACCCCCGTAAACCTATAATTTACCCTGACACTCATGGGGGTCAATACAGACACCCAAAAACCTTTAATTAACCCTAACACTCATGGGAGTCAGTACAGACCCCCATAAGCACTTAATTAATCCGGCCACTCATGGGGGTCAATACAGACCCCATAACCCCATAATTAACCCTGTCACTCATGGGGGTCAATACAGACCCCCATAAACACTAAATTAACACCGTCACTCATGGGGGTTAATATAGACCCCCATATGGCCAATAATTAACCCTGTCACTCATGAGGGTCAATACAGACTCACATAAGTCAATAAATAGCTCTGGCACTCATGGGGGTCAATACAGACCCCCATAAAACCCTTAATTAACCCTGTCACTCATGGGGGTCAATACAGACCCTCATAACCACTTAACTAACCCCGTCACTCATGAGGGTCAATACAGACCCCCATAAGCACTTAATTCACCCTGTCACTCATGGGGGTCAATACAGATCCCCATAAACCTATAATTAACTCTGTCACTCATGGGGGTCAATACAGACCCCCATAAACCTATAATTAACCCTGACATTCATGGGGTTCAATACAGACCCTCATATGTACTTAACACCATCACTTATGGGGGTCAATACAGACCCCCATAAACCCATAATTAACCCTTTCACTCATGAGGATCAATACACACCCACATAAGCCAATAAATAACACTGGCACTCATGGGGGTCAATACAGACCCCCATAAACCTATAATTAACTCTGTCACTCATGGGGGTCAATACAGACCCCCTTAAACCCATAATTAACCCTGTCACTCATGAGGATCAATACAGACCCACATAAGCCAATAATTACCTCTGTCACTCATGGGGGTCAATACAGACCCCCATAAACCCATAATTAACCCTGTCACTCATGGGGGTCAATACAGACCCCCATAAACCCATAATTAACCCTGTCACTCATGAGGATCAATACAGACCCCTATAAACACTTAATTAACACCGTCACTCATGGGGGTCAATACAGACCCCCATAAACCCATAATTAACCCTGTCACTCATGAGGATCAATACAGACCCACATAAGCCAATAAATAACACTGGCACTCATGGGGGTCAATACAGAGCACCATAAGCCCTTAATTAACAGTGTCACTCATGGGTGTCAAAACAGACCCCCATAAACCCATAATAAAACCCTGTCACTCATGGGGGTCAATACAGGGCCCCATAAGCATTTCCTTAACCCCCTCACTCATGGGGGTCTATACAGACACACATAAACCCCTAATTAACCCTGTCACTCATGGGGGTCAATACAGACCCCCATAATACATATTATAAATCCTGTCTCTCATGGGGGTCAATACATACCCCCATAAGCACTTAATTAACACAATCACTCATGGGGGTCAATACAGACCCCCGTAAACCTATAATTTACCCTGACACTCATGGGGGTCAATACAGACACCCAAAAACCTTTAATTAACCCTAACACTCATGGGAGTCAGTACAGACCCCCATAAGCACTTAATTAATCCGGCCACTCATGGGGGTCAATACAGACCCCATAACCCCATAATTAACCCTGTCACTCATGGGGGGTCAATACAGACCCCCATAAACACTAAATTAACACCGTCACTCATGGGGGTCAATACAGACCCCCATATGGCCAATAATTAACCCTTTCACTCATGAGGGTCAATACAGACTCACATAAGTCAATAAATAGCTCTGGCACTCATGGGGGTCAATACAGACCCCCATAAAACCCTTAATTAACCCTGTCACTCATGGGGGTTAATACAGACCCTCATAACCACTTAATTAACCCCGTCACTCATGAGGGTCAATACAGACCCCCATAAGCACTTAATTCACCCTGTCACTCATGGGGATCAATACAGATCCCCATAAACCTATAATTAACTCTGTCACTCATGGGGGTCAATACAGACCCCCATAAACCTATAATTAACCCTGACATTCATGGGGTTCAATACAGACCCTCATATGCACTTAACACCATCACTTTTGGGGGTCAATACAGACCCCCATAAACCCATAATTAACCCTGTCACTCATGAGGATCAATACAAACCCACATAAGTCGATAAATAACTCTGGCACTCATGGGGGTCAATAAAGACCCCCATAAAACCCTTAATTAACCCTGTCACTCATGGGGGTCAATACAGACCCTCATAACCACTTAATTAACCCCGTCACTCATGAGGGTCAATACAGACCCCCATAAGCACTTAATTCACCCTGTCACTCATGGGGGTCAATACAGACCCCCATAAACCTGTAATTAACTCTGTCACTCATGGGGGTCAATACAGACCCCCATATGCACTTAACACCATCACTTATGGGGGTCAATACAGACCCCCATAAACCCATAATTAACCCTGTCACTCATGAGGATCAATACAGACCCACATAAGCAAATAAATAACACTGGCACTCATGGGGGTCAATACAGACCCCATAAACCTATAATTAACTCTGTCAATCATGGGGGTCAATACAGCCCCCCATAAACCCATAATTAACCCTGTCACTCATGAGGGTCAATACAGACCCCCATAAACACTTAATTAACACAGTCACTCGTGGGGGTCAATATAGACCCCCATAAACCCATAATTAACCCTGTCACTCATGAGGTTTAATACAGACCCCCATAAACACTTAATTAACACCGTCACTCATCGGGGTCAATACAGACCCACAAAAAACCCATAATTAACCCTGTCACTCATGAGGATCAATACAGACCCACATAAGCCAATAAATAACACTGGCACTCATGGGGGTCAATACAGACCCCCATAAAATCCTTAATTAACCCTGTCACTCAGGGGGGTCAATACAGACCCTCATAATTAACCCCGTCACTCATGAGGGTCAATACAGACCCCCATAAGCACTTAATTCACCCTGTCACTCATGGGGGTCAATACAGACCCCCATAAACCTATAATTAACTCTGTCACTCATGGCGGTCAATACAGACCCCCATAAACCCATAATTAACCCTGTCACTCATGAGGATCAATACACACCCACATAAGTCAATAAATAACTCTGGCACTCATGGGGGTCAATACAGACCCCCATAAAACCCTTAATTAACCCTGTCACTCATGGGGGTTAATACAGACCCTCATAACCACTTAATTAACCCCGTCACTCATGAGGGTCAATACAGACCCCCATAAGCACTTAATTCACCCTGTCACTCATGGGGGTCAATACAGACCCCCATAAACCTATAATTAACTCTGTCACTCATGGCGGTCAATACAGACCCCCATAAACCCATAATTAACCCTGTCACTCATGAGGATCAATACAGACCCACATAAGCAAATAAATAACACTGGCACTCATGGGGGTCAATACAGACCCCCATAAACCTATAATTAACTCTGTCACTCATGGGGGTCAATACAGACCCCCATAAACCCATAATTAACCCTGTCACTCATGAGGGTCAATACAGACCCCCATAAACACTTAATTAACACAGTCTCTCATGGGGGTCAATACAGACCCCCATAAACCCATAATTAACCCTGTCACTCATGAGGTTTAATACAGACCCCCATAAACACTTAATTAACAACGTCACTCATCGGGGTCAATACAGACCCCCATAAACCCATAATTAACCCTGTCACTCATGAGGATCAATACAGACCCACATAAGCCAATAAATAACACTGGCACTCATGGGGGTCAATACAGACCCCCATAAAATCCTTAATTAACCCTGTCACTCATGGGGGTCAATACAGACCCTCATAACCACTTAATTAACCCTGTCACTCATGAGGGTCAATACAGACCCCCATAAGCCAATAAATAACCATGTCACTCATGAGGATCAATAGAGATCCTCATAATCCTCTATTTAACCCCATCAGTCCCATATGGGTATATTATTACCCTTATGGGGCTGTTAACCGCATATGTGCCATGACGGTCCTCAAGGACCATCATGACACTAAGTATAAACACTACATTGCACTATACCCCACAAATAAAACATTAAATATCAACTAAACACCCTCTACACTAACCTATTAACACCTACACTACCTACCTACCCTACCTACCTACCGACTAATAACCCCCCCACCAATATAATTACAGAAAATTAAAAAAAATCAATTCAACAAAAATCTACATTACAGAAAATAAAAAAAGCTAAGTCACAAAAAAAGGAACATTACAGAAAATAAAAAAATACATTAGAACCCCCCCCCCACTACAGAAAAAAAAAACATTACACACCTGAAAAGGAAATACATATAATACATACAATACATACAATCCAAATTAAATAAAATACAATACCTCCCAATCTAACCAATATACAATAAATCCTATCTATCTAATATACATCCCAATCTATGTAATATACAATAAATCCTATCTATCTAAAATACATGCTATCTATATAAAATACATCCCCCTATCTAACATACAATAAATGGTATCGCTATATAAAATACTCTAATTCTAAGCTAAAAGAAAATAATTAAGACCACTTACCTTTTCAGATGTCCCTTCAGATCAGCAACCTACATTTACAGAAAATAAATAAACATTATAAACATTATAAATATTCTACTCACCTTTCCAGCATGTCCCGTCCTTCTTCTTTTCTTCTTCTCTGGAGCGGACCCTGTTAAAAAAAAACATAACATTAGTACACATACATAAACATAAAACAAAATAAAATAAATATAATCTACATTGTGGCTCACACATTGGCGCCTTCTGATTGGTTAAAAACGCTGTCTATCAAATTCAACCAATCAGAAGGCGCCAATGTGTGAGCCAATCAGAAAGGGATACATCCCAAAATCCCACTCTGATTAGATAATGCACCTGTCAATCTTTATTTAAACCAATCACAAGGCGCAGATGCCTTCAGCCAATCACAATGGAATACACCCCCACAGGGTGATTAGCTAGAGGCATCTGCGCATTCTGATTGGTTGCACTGACAATAGCCAATCACAATGGGATACACACCCACGTACTGATTGGCCGAAGGCATTTGCACCTTCTCATTGGCTGTTGTCAATGTCAATCAGTATTACAGCCAATGAGAAGGCGCAGATGTCTTCAGCCAATCACCCCGTGGGGGTGTATCCCATTATTAATGGCTGATGGCAATAAAGCCTTCTGATTGGTTTAAATAAAGATTGACAGCTGCATTATCCAATCATAGTGGGATTTTGGGGTGTATCCCTTTCTCATTGGCTCACACATTGGCATCTTCTGATTAGCTGAAATTGATAGACAGCGTTTTCAGCCAATCAGAAGCCACCATTGCCAATTTTATTCTGGAACACTCCGTAGGAGGCTCATTAGCGTTGGGGAGGTTCGCAAGTGCGGACCTCAGTTAGTTTTTTACAAACATTTTTTTTAGAGCGCGGATTGTTCCAGGGTCCATCCGGGGCAGAAAAGGAGGAGGCCGGGGACATTGTGGGGAGGTAAGTACAATGTATATTATGTTTATTTTACTTTGTTTTTATGTTTATGTCTGTTGTATTAATGTAATGTTTATTTTCAACAGGGGCCGCGCCGGAGAAGAAAAGAAGTAGGACGGGGATATGCTGGAAATGTGAGTAGAATATTTAGAATATTTAGAATGTTTATTTATTTACTGTAAATGTTGTACTAATTTTTTTGGCTGATCTGAAGGGACATCTGCAAAGGTAAGTGGTCTTAATCATTTTATTTTACCTCAGAATTAGGGTTTTTTAGATAGAGATAGCATTTATTGTATGTTACATAGGGGGATTTATTTTAGATAGATAGCATGTGTTGTATATTAGATAGATTGGGGGATGTATATTAGATAGGATGCATTGTATATTAGATAGATTGTGGGATGTATTTTAGATAGATAGTATTGATTGGATATTAGATAGATTGGGTGATGTATTTTAGAGAGATAGTATTGATTGGTTATTACATAGATTGGGTGATGTATTGTATTTGTATTGTATGTATTCTATATGTATTTCCTTTTCAGGTGTGTAATTTTTTTTTTCTTCTGTACTTGGTGGGGGGGGGGGGTTGTAATGTATTTTGTTATTTTCTGTAATGTTCCCTTTTTTTATTTTTTGTGACTTAGGTTTTTTTTTTTCGGTAATGTAGATTTTTTTTTGTGTGATTTAGGTTTTTTTATGTCATGTAATGTATATTTTTTATTTTTGGTAGCTTACATTGCCGTATATTACATAGATTGGGTGATGTATTGTATGTATTCTATATGTATTTCCTTTTCAGGTGTGTAATTTTTTTTTCTTCTGTACTTGGTGGGGGGGGGGGGGGGGGGTGTTGTAATGTATTTTGTTATTTTCTGTAATGTTCCCTTTTTTTTTTTTGTGACTTAGGTTTTTTTTATTTCATGTAATGTATATTTTTTATTTTTGGTGACTTTAGTTTTTTTCCCCCCTGTAATTAGAGTGGTTGGGGGGTGATTAGAAGGTAGGTAGGTAGTGTAGGTAGGTAGGGTATGTGTTAATAGGTTAGTGTAGAGGGGGGTTAGTTTAGATTTAATGGTTTATTGGGGTGCTATAATGCAGTGTAGTGTTTATACTTACTGTCATGGTGGTACTTACGGGGTAATGTTAGGCTTCTAACTGTCCAATGAGGGTCTTTAAATACCCTTATGGGACTAATGGGGTTAAATAGAGGCTTATGAGGGTCTGTATAGACCCCCATAAGAGACCGGGTTAAAATGGTGTAGTGCTTACACTTTGGGTCATGAGGGTCCTGGATGACCCTCATGGCACTTATAGTGTTATTACATGCGTTCATTAGTGTTAGAGGGGTCTATATAGTTGAGGCACACAGTACACTCACATTGTGGGGCAAACAGCATTTCAACACTTTCTTTTATTGACCGTCATTTTTTGACGGGCAAGTTGCTAGTAATATATATATAATACAGAGGGATGGGAGAGGGGCTGTCTATCTATCTGTCTATATGTCTATCTATCTATCTATCTATCTATCTATCTATCTATCTATCTATCTATCTATCTATCTGTCTATCTATCTATCTGTCTATCTATCTATCTATCTATCTGTCTATCTATCTATCTATCTATCTATCTTTCTATCCCTCTATCCCTCTATCCCTCTATCTATCTATCTATCCCTCTGTCTATCTATCTATCTATCTATCTATCTATCTATCTATCTGTCTATCTATCTGTCTATCTATCTATCTATCTATCTATCTATCTATCTATCTATCTTTCTATCCCTCTATCCCTCTATCCCTCTATCTATCTATCTATCCCTCTGTCTATCTATCTATCTATCTATCTGTCTGTCTATCTATCTATCTCTCTATCTATCTATCTATCTATCTATCTATCTATCTATCTATCTATCTATCTGTCTATATGTCTATCTGTCTATCTATCTATCTATCTATCTGTCTGTGACTGGTTATCAGGTGCGAGTGGGATAAAGACAGGAAGTGATACCGGATATTATGATATTATACTATATATATATAATACAGAGTGATGGGAGTGGGGCTGTCTATCTGTCTATCTATCTATCCCTCTGTCTATCTATCTATCTATCTATCTATCTATCTATCTATCTATCTATCTATCTATCTATCTATCTATCTATCTATCCCACTATCTATCTATCTATCTATCTATCTATCTATCTATCTATCTATCTATCTATCTATCTATCTATCTATCTATCTATCTGTCTATCTATCCCTCTGTCTATCTATCCCACTATCTATCTATCTATCTATCTATCTATCTATCTCACAATGAGCGCCAAAGGTACTCAGAGGACTAAAAGCCTTACATTGTGTGGCAAACAGCATTACCTGCGTTTCAATTTTATTGACGTCATTTTTTGACGGGCAAGTTGCTAGTATGTGTATATATATATATATACACCGTGTACATCAGTAGAGCTCCGTGTGTAAACCCCAATACATGAATACAGATCATACAAACCAAGTATTATTTAGTGTCAGAGGATGAGATGTCCTAATACAGTATCTCCCCAGTGATGTGGGTGTGTTTTATTATCTATATTATTACACCAGCTCTCACCTTGTCTGTTTGTTCAGGATCTTTCTCTCTGTAAATATTAATTTGCTTACATCCGTCAGTATATAATGTAGAGATAAAAATACAGAAACTGACATATATATATAATTTTTTGTTTTTAATCACCATTTTTTCCACTTTATCCACACTTCCCTGAGCCCTTAGTGAGAACATACAGGAAATAAGACATATAACAGACTTTTTCCCAGTGAGATTGTGTTACAGAAAAAACTTTAAGTAAAATGTAGGAGCCAGCTGTACAAATGTCTGAGCCCAACACAAACAGGAGTGGGAATGTTGTATGGCTGGCTCCTACATATCATCCCCAAATTATGCTAATATCTGCAAGGTATTAATGTCCTCGCTATGTATATATATCAAGTCATTACATTACATGTTAAGATGGATATGGTATTGGGCTTTTTGTATTTCCAATTTGGGCTTTAGCTCTTAGTTTACTCAGATAATGTCAGTCCAAGATAATTCTCTCTTGGTTCCTGTAGATAATATGTGGGTGTTAGTATATTTCCACACTATTTCTATGGGATCTTGGATGGGTCCTGATGTTATATTCCTAGGGCTCTGTAGATCTCACACTTGGAGGATGCAGCTTCTCATGGTACACCGGCAAATGTGGTGTATCTGAAGTACTAGATATAAGAAAGAAGGGAGGGGGAGAAAGCGCAATAGATACTCCTAGTGCAGATTACGTCGTGCCTCTTCGTAGTATTAGACAATATACTTCTACGGAGTTGTCTCTCAAAGCTGGATGTGATTCTCTCTCACAGGTAGGTGTCAGAAGGGATGTTTCAAGACCTCTTTGTGGTTTTCGTAGTGCACCCCAATATACAGTGTGTTTCTATGATTTATGAGGTGTACTTGAAATTACCTCTGTGAGGTGTCAGGTATACTGACAAAAACACTACAATTTCTGTATATCTGTATATAAGAGTATGCACCAATGATTCTATATATATGTGTATATGTTCATGTGTGTCTATGTGATCTAAATCCAAGTCTAATGGAAAGATACACACACACTCAATTCCTTGAAAAGATATGCTTTTATTATGCCATAAAAAACATACTGGCCAATGTAGGAATTGGACAAAATATCCTAAAAAATATAAGTTCATCTAAAAGGTAAAAATTGGTAAAAAACACAATATAAACCGTGATGTCATAAAAGACACTAGGTCTCAATGTTTATCAGTGGGAAAGTACCCTAAAAATGTGTATGTATGTAAATGGTATACAGCAGAACACGTCCTATTACATGGATCCTCCACTAAGATACATTTATGTGAGACCTCAAGGTGAGATCTTTGCACTTATTTTTTTAATTGAAAGGTCAGGTTTTTGACTAAAAATGAGGTGCACCTCACTGAGGAGCAGCTTTAGGGGATAGATCTGGCCATGGAGGCGAGTGGGGGCTGTAGGGAGGCACGAGGGGCCGCAGGAGGCGTGTGGGGGGGACCCAGCTTCTTACCCTCTGGCTTCCCACTTGGTGTTCCTCCTCGCTGGCTCCTCCCCCCGGCCGGCTCCTCCTCTCCTCCACAGGCTGGTGAGGCATAGTGGGCCTTGGGGCAGGAGAGCCAGCAGAGAATGCTGGGGAGCGTTTGCGTTGCCACTGTAGGGCAGTCATGGCTCCCCAGGGAGCCCCAGCGCACAGTTTGGGAACCACTGGTCTATACATTGCAATAGCTATTTGTGAAAATTCTAGGAGGGGGTGCTATTCAGCTCCAGAAATGCCTGCCTTTGGCTACAGGAATCCCCCTCTCAGGCTATCTTCCAAGAAGGAATGGGCCTCTCGGTGCCCGGAGTCTAATCAGGATCGTCTACATCACCTCACTAAAATAATAAAAGTCTTCCCTCTAAATAAAAACACCCCAATTCTTTAGATGTTCCAGGACCACAATTCTCTAGATGTTCAATGAGAGCATCTTTTATTTGGTTACAGCAGTGTTTATATGCAGTTTCAGAACAAAGGATTTACATCATAGTGGGCTGAACATAGGCAAACTCTCTGCCCAAATTAAAACAAACTAATAGTAGAAATAGAAGAGCCAATCAGGAGGCAGGGAAACTGTGGACTTTGCTGGCCCATCTAGAGGGTGGACCAATGGGAGGCAACATCCAGGGAATTTTGGCGGGAAAAGAACAAAGAAACACAGATGCATGTAATTACCACAAACATCCACAAGATGTCACTGCAGGATAATAAATGTAATTACTTGTACTTTCTGCAGTGAATCAGCTGACTATGGCTGGCTTATTTTATTTTAATCTCCTCTGATTGCTCCTAGTGAGCTGGCCGATCAGTTCAGGTATAAGTCCTTGTCGTGGAAAACAAAACGTCTTCTAGAGTCCTTAGTCCACAGTGTAAAATGCTTCTGGGTTTAGTAGCTACAATTGGATCGATAATGAGACCCATCCTACACAATTTCCAGGCATGGTAGGGTGTCAAGGCTATCAGAGGATTTCTGGGAACAACTTCCTCTTAGGCCCCCAATTGTAATCCAAAAGCTTCTCCTGTAAACCCAAAGGATATACTAGTTGTACAGTCCCCAAAGGCAGGGGCAGTGGAACAGACTGCCCTGCTGAATCCAGAGCAAGGTTGTAATCTGTTGGGGAAAAAATAGCAAACATCTCAGGTTCTTGGCCCTCAGTGACATGATGGGAATGGTGGCCACCATCTGCCCTTGGGCTGTGACCGGTTGTTGGCATTACCTCTGTTTCTGCCCTTTGTGTAGCAGACAAAATTACTGCACCATCCTTAGATTTGATCTCTGGACTGGAATCAGGTGCACCTCTTGGCAAAATAGATACTTCCAATTGTGCCTTGTCTGGATTGGCCAGTTGCCACTGCTGGCCAGGATCTTGACTCTTGTCATCTGCTGCTGGGAATGTGGTCTTCAGCTGTAAAGCCCAAACATCTGCTCGCTTTGTGGGTGAGCATGGATTTGCTCTGGCATCACGTCCCAGGGCTTGCGCCCTCTCCTGATCTCCCTCTATCTCCGTGTGTAGATCAGTATGATCTCTTTCTTGACAAGCCATTTTGATCAGTTTGGCCTTGCCTGTGGGAAGCTCCATGGTGACTGGTCTACTGCTGGTGTCCATCTGCTCTACTGCCGCCATGACTTCCAAGCTGAATACTGTAGACACTTGCTTCTGGGGTGGGTTTACCCAGGTATCCATCAGTAATTATGTCACCATGTTTGATATGGCACGTGGAGCAGCTGTTGGCTCTGGCAACAGGATCCCAGGGAGTGTTCCCTTTCCTGCTAGCATTTAGAATAGTCTCTGTCTTTGTGGATTGGCCTAGTTCTTTTCCTAGCAAGCTGGCTGGAATAACTTGGCCTTGCCCTGTTGTAGATCCACAGTGGCGGAGCTTTTGCTGCAGTCCGCCTTCTTGGTTAGCACCTTGCCTATAGCTGTTGCACCTAGGCTGGTCACAATATCAATGTGCTGCTGTGAAATGTCAGATTGGTAGATTGGTCTGTAAAAGGCAGCTCCTCATACTGTATTTCCAAATCCATTTCTCTATGGACCAGCTGTCTGAGCGTCACTTCTCCTGCTGTGCCTGGCTCAATTTCCACATCCTTTTGGCACTGTTCGACTAGAATTTCCCATCACTCTGCTGTTCCCAGGCCACCCTTTGGATCACCCTGCAGCACACGAGGAGGCCCTTCCACCAGCCCAAGTGTGTAGATGGAGGGCCATTGTGATGCAGGATCTGGAAGCGTTAGGTTCGCATTCTGATGTTCCAAGCCAAGCTCCGTTCACAGCACTTCCGCAAGCCATTCTGGTAGCTCCTCATCTTGCTGGAGTCCCAGGGAAGCCATCCACTGATTTTGAAAAGCTGCCCATCTCTTCTCTTCTGTGGCAGTCCGGTAGCAATAGCCGCTCCGTCATATTGGTGATCAGGCTCCTTTTCTCCTTGATGACCTCTGCTCTGCAGGCCTCCATGTGGTCCATGATCTCATCTATCCAGTGCTGGCCTTCCTTGGACTTAGACCATGATTTCAAGGTTTGGCAAAATCGCTGATGGGTTTCTGCATCTCCGCCAATCCCCGAAAGTACTGGACAACACTGCATAGATCACCATATCCCATCCTTGCTGCTGGTTCTTGCACCAAGATCCCACCACTGCCAACAAGTTGAATCTGCTGGCTATGTGAAGCTGGCTTGCTTATTTTATACAACTGTTTTGAAAATCTGAAAGTATATTAGTTAAGGGAAAACAGATCTTCACACTATTTATCTCTGTAGTACATATTTCTCGAGATATACAGCATTGTTTGTGCAGCTCAGTATAGTAATGTAATGTGTAGCTTAGAGAGCTTGATAAGGGTGGGGGGATCTAGAATGTAGTACTTGCCAATCATTGCTCATATATCAGTCTATACGTACATTCACCGCATTTACCTCAATCCCTATAGACTCTTCATGTACATTCACCCACTTACCTCATTCCCTATAGACTCTACTCATACATTGTCCTCATTTACTTCAATCCCTATGGACCCTACATGTACATTTACCCACTTACCTCACTTCATATATTGGTGAATATATCAACTGTACATTATGGCCTCCTGTGTGCTCCCATCATCCAGTGATGCACTCCATGAACTTTACACATACATTCACCCACTTACCTTACCCACTTACCTCAATCCCTATGGACTCTACACGTACACTCACCCACTTACCTCAATCCCCATGACTACATGTAAATTCACCCAATTTACCTCAATCCCTATAGACTTTTTACATACATTCACCCATTTACCTCAATCCCTATGGACTCTACACGTACATTCACCCCATTTACCTCAATCCCTATAGACTCTTCACGTACATTCACCCACTTACCTCAATGCCTATGGACTCTACACCTACATTCACCAACTTATCTCAGTCCATATATTTGTAAATACATCAACTGTAAGTGACGACCTCCTGTGTGGCCCCATTATCCGATGATGCGCTCTATGGACTCTACACACACATTCACCCACTTACCTCGTTCCCTATGGACTCTACACATATTTTCAATTACCTCACTCCCTATATTGGTGAATACATCAACTATTAGTGACGTCCTCCTGTGTGCTCCCTTAATTCATTGGAATTAAATATTTTTATCTCACAGAAAAATGAAGGCATTTCTACAAAACCATTTTGTGACCACAACGCTTTTTATTACTAATGGGGTTAGAGACAAGGTCCTCCAATGAATGTGTGTGACATAATGGTATTGCTGGCAGAATTCTTTGCTGTATAAATTTACCACATGGTTGCAGACTTGACAACAACCCCATAAGGGGACTGAAACACTGACTTGTAATCCATATTACTATGGTAAAAAATATTTTTATCTCACAGAAAAATGAAGGCATTTCTACAAAACCATTTTGTGACCACAACGCTTTTTATTACTAATGGGGTTAGAGACAAGTCAGTGTTTCAGTCCCCTTATGGGGTCGTTGTCAAGTCTGCAACCATGTGGTAAATTTATACAGCAAAGAATTCTGCCAGCAATACCATTATGCCACACACGTACCTGTGTATCATCCGCTATATTCTTCTTATTTACACAATCTGACAATAAACAACATGATCACGTGTCTTGCTGAAATAGAGCAGCCCATTTGTGTCAGGGATTTCCCATTAGTTGCAGCATAAGACCTGTGCCTAAAGGCTGACACTTTTAATATGTAAGTTTTTATTATTTACATACATTTTTAGGTAGGTGTTAAGGTATTATGAATTTTCGCAGGTACCATGGTAGAGGATTAGGATACTATGGAAGACAAGAGGACATACTTTGAAGTTAGAAGGAAAATGATTCAACCTTAGAGAAAGAAAAGGGTTCTTCACCGTAAGGGTGGTTAATCTGTGGAATTCTCTACCAAAGGAGGTGGTGACAACGGGTTCAATAGATACCTTTAAAAAAGGGTTGGATATATTTATAAATAAAAAGGGCATTCGGGATAGTAATCATGAATAACTAGAGTAAGAGTATTGATCCAGGGAGGTGTCCAATTACCACTATCTGGTTTCAGGAACGATTTTTTTCTCCCCTTAGGAGACTTGGCAAATGTTTCAATGTTTTTTTTTTCTGTGCCTTCCTCATCAATCAAAAAAAAAATTTCTCCCTGTATATATATATATACAATAGCCATATATAGTCATTGAGATGAACAATTTTTTTTTTCTATTATTTTTATTGCAACTGTCATGGAAAGTTTTAGTGAATATGCCTCAATCACTGTTGAAAAAGCACCTTCTAAAACTTTTCCAAATCTATATGCGTTTACAGTACAGTACATTCCCTCCTTTACATGGGCATTCAGAACATCCTTGCCTTATATGGTCATAACAGTACATTCCCTGCCATTATTCACCTTATATAGCATTATACAGTACATTCCCTGCCTAATATGGTCACAACAGAACATTCTGTTCTATTCCAGTATGTTCCATTCCACATCTGTGCATATATACTAGTTAACAGACCATCAACCAGTTCAAACACACCACAGACATGTAAAGGAGGGGCTTATGACTAAGGCTTATTGCAAAGTTCAGAAATAAACTGGGGAAAAGAGGGGAAATTATCAGACCAATAAGGTATCAAATAAATAATATCACCGGTGAATATACAGTTGAGGTAAATAATAGATGTAAGGCACTAGACATGGTACACAGAAAGCTAGAAGAACTTTCAGCAGAAGTTTGTGACATTGTACAGAAAATAGCAACAAAGAAAGAACATAAATTAGATATCTTATGTGGCTTTCTTTTTGGGTATATTCTTTGTTATATTCTTTGTTTTCTTCTTACCTGGGTTACTTTTAAAGAACATAAATTAGATATCTTATGTGGCTTTAAGTAACCCAGGTAAGAAGGAAATGGAAAATTGTATATATCCCACAAGGTGATGGTGTGAAAGTGGCGCTTGCATTATGCCAACAATTTTGAATAACTCATCAGTGGCCAGTGGGCTGAAAAAAGGTTTTTCTATGCTCAAATCCGTCAAAAACATTACAAAAATCTGCTCCAATTATTGAACAATTTTTTTCATTTTACATTCAAACAAACTGATGCTAAAGATTCTGCAAGCTTGGCTCCAACAATATATGGACCAGGAGCTACCAGATGTGCAAACCAGGTTTTGAAGAGGTAGAAGCACAAGAGATAAAACTGCCAGAATCAGTATTGCTACGAGAAATATCAACAACCTCAGATATGTGGATGATGATACTCGGATGGCTGAAAGTTAGGAGGAACTAAGGAGCACATTGTTGAGCGTGAAAGAAGAGAGTACAAAAGTTGGCCGGCGTTTTAATGTTAAAAATACAAAGATTGTGGTAAACAACAATCTCAGTGCCTGGCAAATAAATGGAGGAAAGTGGAGGCATTAACTGAATATGTTTTCCTGGTCTCCAAGATCTCTGCAGATGGTGATGTATTGACAGGAAGTAACATAAAAAAAAGGGACGGAAGGTGAGATGGAGAGATGAGATAATTGAAGCAATGAACATGAGCTTGAGGGAGCTCAGATGGGCAGTGGCTGAAAGATGTGCTGTGTGCTGCAGTTCACCGGTTCACAGGGTCGGACATGACTTAAGGACGGAACAGCAACAATATCTTGATCGTCTATAGGGATCCAAATTGTAGTATGTTAGGATACCACGGGCATCCACATGGTCCCCATGGTAGTGGGATCATTTTAGGTGCCATGATAATTCATAAAGGGTAGAGAGAGGCTCCATAGGGATCTGAATAAAAGCATGTACATGGGTGATAGGAACTATGGTGACTATTGGGTTTAGACCTTCTATAATCCTCAAGAGAAATCTGAGGATTATATTCTTGTGTCTTTGGGATGTTCTCCTTGCTCAATCAGTGAGATGACTGTAGGTTTCACTCTGGCATGTCCTGTATATGAACAATGACATTGATTAAACGCTAATATCATTTTACAACTAACATATTACATGATTTAAAATGTCCCTATAAAGTTTCATATTTTCTCACCTAGTAAAATGAGTTTTTGATCATTCTCACTCATCACCTCCTTATAGGGATCCTTGTCGTCTTCTGTTAAACCCTCCCACTCCTCCTTGGAGAAGTAAACAGCAACTTCATCAAATTGTATCTAAAACATCAAAAAAACCTTCAGATCTGTTTTTTGGGACAATATCAACTTTTGTAATTCAAATATTCCACAACATTCAAAGAGAAGCACAAAGAAGCTGACAGATTGGAGACAGAATAGATAAAAGCAAATAGATGAATTAAATAACAATGTATAGCAAGAAATGTAATATGAGATCCCAACTGTGCCATTCTATTTAGTGACTGTATGAACATGACCATGGCCCCTATTTAATTCCAAGTCCATAATTACCGTCATACAGGCCACATGTCTGCGGGTTAGAATGTTGCAATTGCGGGCTTGTTGAATTGTTGGAATTGAATAAAGAATTTGCGTCTTTGTTTCAATATTTAACATATGTGTCTTTCTCTTCCTCTTTTCTTTTTCCTATCTGAGAGTTATATCTTATTTCTTACATTTCAATTAAAGTAAACTGAATTTGTATGAGTACGTTATCTTGTTCGTATTGATTGCATAACCCGTTTGTTTCCTCTAAATTAAACTAAACATATTCAAACAAAACAAAAATTAACAATTTGGTTCACATACAGTATATATATATACATATCATACAAAATAGTAATGACATTTCCAACCTTGTCAGAGCGGTTTCTTCTTTAGAAATAGAGGGTCTCTTTTCTAGCTTTCAGGTCCCCATCATGACCGACGAGCCCCGTCCCCCTCCACACCAAGATATGTTATTTGTGTGAAAGCAAGGGTTGTCCCTCTCTACTCTCCAGCCACGGGCTCCAAACCTCCATGTACTGAGGAATAGAGTCTTCCAGTGTGTGAGTCAGTTTTTTGTTTATTGCTATATAGTTTATTTTGTTTTTAAGTTTAAGATTAAGTTTATCAGACTTCTAGTTCTTTGCTATATGGCTCTTGGTAGCTAAATAGAAGGAGCTTGTTGTGAGGGGGCGTAAGGGTTTTCACCAGAATATCTAGTAGATACACCTCTAATTCCCCCCTTACTGGGTTGCTAAACAACTCTGTGGCTAGTTGTGAAACAGCTTTCCATAGCTGTTGGACAATGGGACAATGCCACCAGGTATGGATAAAGGACCCTGTAACCTGGCAGCCCCTAATGCAGTATGGGCTTTCTGTCATTTTCTGGTGTTATATATGTTCAGTGCGGTATCTTTAGTGCAGTTTCCAGTAGAATTTGATTAAGGAACCCTCTATAAATGCCTTTCCAGGCAGTTTCCCGTTTCTTCATATCCCAGATTTGATTCAATTCCTTCTCCCATTCCCTAACATTTAGGTTCATTTGGTAAGACAAGCCTCCACGAACCAGTAAAACTACTATGTTTAAACACAAAATTAAGGGGGGCTTGTGCTGCCCGGACCAAACGGGCTGCACAACTTTCTTTCATTTCTATCGTACACTCACCATGCACCAACCCTTGTGGACGTATAGTTGTCTTTGGTGTTGCTGAGAGAAGAGTTGCAGATGTCATATATACCCCCTATTATTCCTTTAGAAAGAGGATGTTTCTGACTGATTAGGGACAGACACTTTGTCTTAGGAGAGCCCTGGGGCTTTATTAAAGAGTTCAAAAAGTGTCTGAATTTACAGAAGTTGTAGTGTTTGCTTACTGGGAGGTTGTGTTTATCCTTAAATATATCAAAAGTGATAGGTCGTCCCTCTTCTATCCAGGCACCCAATCTATCTAGCCCCCTCGACTTCACCCAAAATATGATTTTCCTACTCAGTTCTTTAGGGGCCTGCGGATGGGAGATTATTGATTTCAAATGTGACGGGTTGGAGAATAAGGTGGAGTGTGTCATGGCCCAGTTCCAGTAATGAATTGTATGCAGAATCACTGGGTGTTTTAATCGAATGACCTGCTCCAGGGCACTATTTAACCAAACCAGAGTATCCCACGAATAGGGATGTATGGACTGATTTTCAATAAACGTCCACGAGGGTTGGTGCAGGGGCAAGTGTACGATAGGGATGTAAGAAAGTTGTGCAGCCCTATAGGTCCGGGCAGCACAAGCCCCCCTTAGTTTTGTGTTTAAACATAGTCGTTTTACTGATTCGTGGGGGCTTGTCTTGCCAAATGAACCTAAAAACCTTACTCTGAAAGCCATTCAAATCCTTCACATGCACCAAAACAGGGAAAGTTCTGAACAAATATAATATTTTCGGAAGGGTATTCATCTTAAATGAATTAATCCTCCCTAGCCAGGAAATAGAGTATATAGACAATTTTGTTATGTCTTCACTTAAAGAGGGGAATGTAATTCACCTTATATAAGGTGTCTAAGTGGGCAGTGATTTTCAGGCCTAGGTATTGTATTAATTATTTAGCCATTGGAACTGATAATCCTCCTGCAATTAATCCTTATCTTGTGTTGATAGGTCTATCGCTAACACTTCTGTTTTTCTGTTTCTGATTAAACTATATGTGTGTAGGGCTTGCATTAATTTTGGTATGGAATGGGTCGGATTCATCAAAGGGCACAGTATATTGTCTGTGAAGAGGCTCATTTTAAATGGTGATGACCTATGAGTAACCCAGTGATTTCAGATTCCGCTCTAATTGCCTGGGCCAGTGGCTCTATTTCTATAGCAAAGAGCAGGGGGGAAAGAGGTCATCCTTACCTTGTGCTCCTACATATATTTATTGTTGGCTTTTTTTAACCCAGTAGTTGTAGGTGGGCCAAGGTTTTTTTATTGTATGTCTTGATCAAATTTGTGAATTGACCACTGAATCTGAATTTGCCTAGGACTGCTTGGAGATTCCAGTGAATCAAATGCCTTCTTGACATCAAGGGCAAGTAGGCACGTTGGAGTTTTAGAACTAGTAAATTATATTTATAACCTTTCTAATATTATCTATGGTCTGTCTATGGGGAATGAAACCCACTTGGTATTTGTGTATTAACCTTGGTAGAAATTTTGTAATGTGGTCATCTATGATCTTGGCTAGAAGTTTAATATCCCCATTTAGTAAAGGTATTGGCCTATATTTTTTTACCTACAGGGTCCCTGCCTTCTTTTGGGAATAGGACTATTTGTGCAAGGGTCATTTCTGGGGGGATTTATTGCTCTTCAAGTATGGAGTTATACAGTTTCACTAAATTGAGGGTTAGTTGTACCAGAATTTTTTTATAGTACATATTGGTGAAGTCATCAGGGCCCGGAGCCTTGCCTACTTCATACCTTGAATCCCTTTCTATATTTCCTCTTGGCTAATTTTAGAGTTCAGAGTTTCTAACTCTGTATTGGTCAGAGCAGGAAGATTGCAGGAAGTATTGCATACGATAGTTTGATTTGACCCCTGAGGCCATGTATCATTTCTGATAGACATTGGTGAAGGTATCTTGAATTATCATTGGGATTGCAGTAACTACACCTGAAGACGTCTTAATTTAGTAAATTTTGTTTTGTGTTTATTTCGCATTAAGTTTTCTTGTCAGCACAGAGTCCTGTTTGTTTGTATAAGAAATGGGTTATGTATAATGGCACAAAATGGGAAATAGGCCCACAATGCATTAGGTCTTTTTCTTTTCCCTTTTCTGGATGTGTGTATATGTATGTATATGTGTGTATGTATATATATATATATATATATATATATATATATATATATATATATGTGTGTGGATGTGTATATATGTGTATATAAATTAGAGATGTTTGAATAGATAGACTCTTGTATAAATCAGATACTGTTATAAAAGGTAACAGCTTTAAGCATACTGAGATCAAAATAACCCAAGACCCAATAACATCACAAATGGCCTGTATTTACACTAAAAACAGAGCCTTGGTAGGTGTGACAAACTTGTGTAAGTTAGACAGCTGAAGTCCCTAGATGGCTGTAGGGATATAAAATTAGGAACTAGCTAGTTATTATTATTATTATCGTTTATTTATAACGCGCCAACATATTCCGTAGCGCTGTACATAAGATAAGTTCAAGACAAAGATACATACAAATTAACACATAGTAAAACAAGGAGGGCCCTGTCTTTGAGTTTGGAATCCAGTGATCATGGTGCTTTCCCTAAAACACCTTGTGGGATTGAAACTCGCAGACTTACATCCTAAAGGTATTGTGTGAGGAAAAGGAGGGAGAGAGATATGAGAGTGTGTTAGGGTGGAAGGTGATATGCTTCTTTAAAGAGATGTGTTTTTAGAGAGGATTTGAATGATTTGAGGTTGGAGGATAGTCTGGTGGAGCGAGGCAAGGAGTTCCAGAGAATAGGGGCAGCACGAGAAAAGTCCTGAAGGCGAGAGTGAGAAGAGGTGACAAGAGTTGTGGAAAGAAGAAGGTCATTAGCAGAGCGAAGAGGGCGTGTGGGGGAGTATTTGGAGATGAGACCAGAAAGGTATGGGGGAGTGCACTTGTTGAGGGCTTTGAACGTTAGGGTCAGGATTTTAAATTTTATTCTGGAGGCTATGGGAAGCCAGTGGAGAGATTGACAGAGAGGTGATGCCGACACTGAACGTTGTGTACGGAAGACGAGTCTAGCAGAGGCATTCATAATGGATTGAAGTGGAGATAGTCGGGTGGTGGGGAGGCCAGCAAGAAGCGAGTTGCAGTAGTCCAGTCGAGAGATGATGAGAGAGTGTATAAGGATTTTAGTTGTGTCTTGTGTAAGAAAGTGGCGAATTCTGGAGATGTTTTTTAGATGGAGAAGACAAGATTTAGTTAGTGATTGTATGTGAGGGATGAAGGACAGGGCGGGGTCCAAAAGAACCCCAAGACAACGGGCTTGGGAGGAGGGGGTGATGATGTCATTGTTGACAGTAAGAGAGATGTGAGGAATTGACGCTGTGGGAGAGGGAGGGAAGATTAGGAGTTCAGTTTTAGACATGTTGAGTTTGAGATGGTGGGTGGACATCCAAGAGGATATACTAGAGAGGCAGTTGGAGACATGTGTTAGAAAAGAGGGGATAGATCTGGTGCTGAGAGGTAGATTTGGGTGTCATCTGCATATAGATGATATTGCAGCCCAAAAGAGTTTATAAGGGTACCAAGTGAGGAAGTGTAGATGGAGAAGAGGAGCGGGCCTAGTACAGATCCTTGTGGTACGCCAACAGACATGGGGTAGGTAGAAGAGGTGTCAGAGAAGGAGATTCTGAATGATCGATTTTGTAGGTATGATGAGAACCACGAGAGAGCAGTGTCTCGAATACCGAGGGAGGAGAGGATATGGAGTAGAAGTGGATGGTCAACAGTGTCAAAGGCAGCAGAGAGATCTAGAAGAAGGAGAATAGAAAAGTGACCTTTTGACTTGGCAGTAAGCAGGTCATTGGTGACTGTAGTGAGAGCTGTCTCAGTGGAATGTTGGGGCCGGAAGCCGGATTGGAAGGTGTCAAGAAAGGAGTTAGAGGAGATAAAGCTGGTAAGGCGGGTATAGACGAGCCGCTCGAGCAGTTTGGAAGCCAAAGGAAGTAGAGAAATAGGGCGGTAGTTAGAAGCAATGTCAGAGTCAGATGAGAACTTTTTGAGGATGGGTGTAATTGTGGCGTGTTTTAGACAAGATGGAAACTTGCCGGTAGTTAGGGAAAGGTTGAAAATGTGTGTGAGAGCTGGGATTAGTGTGGTAGAGAGGGGAGTGATGAGCTGAGATGGAATAGGGTCCTGGGGACATGTAGTGAGGCGAGTGGATGATAGCAGGCTAGCAACTTCATCCTCTGTAGCTGGGGCAAAGCAGTTCAAAGTGGCTGTTGGATTGGGGGAGGGAGAAGAGTGGGTTAGGTTGGAAAGTAGGGACGGTAAAGTGAGTGAGCCACTGTGAGATGAGAGTTCATAGCGGATATTTTCGATTTTATGAATAAAATGGTTGGCAAAGTCTTTGGCTGTGAGAGAGGAAGGGGTGGGAGGAGGTGGTGGGTGGAGGAGAGTTTTGAACGTTGCGAACAGACGCTTTGGGTTAGAGGATAGGGTTGATATTAGTGAAGTGAAGTAGTGTTGTTTGGCGAGGTTGAGGGCAGAGGAGTAGGAGCGTAACATAAATTTGTAGTGGAGGAAATCTGCAGAGGTGCGTGATTTCCTCCAGAGCCGTTCAGCGGTGCGGGAGCATTTCTGGATATATCGTGTTTGAGTTGTGTGCCAAGGTTGTGGAAGAGAGCGAGAGCGTCTTCGTGTGGTTATGGGGATGAGGGTATCAAGGATGGAAGAGAGAGTAGAGTTGTAAAGTGAGAAGGCAGTGTCAGGGCAGTTGAGGTAGGTGATGGGGCTGAGAAGGGGTTGGATATTAATGGAGAGCTGAGTAGGGTCAAGTGCTAGCAGGTTTCTGTTTGTGATGGTGGCAGGGGTAGGAGAGGGGTGGTGGGAGGAAGAAGAGGTGAGGTTAAAGGTGATGGTCAGATAGAGGGAGTGGATGGGTGACTGGGTTGGAGGCTGTGCTGAGGTTGGTGAAGATAAGGTCAAGAGAATGTCCAGCATGATAGGTAGAAGAATCTGTTAGTTGTGAGAGGCTGAGGGAAGAGGTGAGTGCGAGCAGTTTGGCTGCTGCTGGGGAGGTGGGAGTGTCAATGGGAATGTTAAAATCTCCAAGTACCAGTGAAGGAACATTGGAGGAGAGAAAGTGAGGGAGCCAGGCAGAAAAGTGATCAAGAAATTGAGAGGGAGTGCCAGGGGGGCGATAGATCACGGCAACACGTAGAGAGAAAGGTGAGAAGAGGCGGATAGTATGCACTTCAAAGGATGATAATTGGAGGGATGGGACAGGGTGTAAGAGGTGAAAAGTACAGCGAGTGGAAAGCAATACACCCACACCCCCACCTTGCTTGTTCCCAGGTCTAGGTGTGTGGCTGAGGTGAAAACCACCATAAGAGAGTGCTGCAGGGGAGGCAGTGTCTGAGGATGAGAGCCAGGTTTCCGTGAGAGCCAATAGATTGAGGGAGTTGGAGATGAATAAGTCGTGAGTGAAGGTGAGTTTATTGCAGATAGACCGTGCGTTCCAGAGGGCGCAGGAGAAAGGTAGAGTAGAAGGTTTGTGACATGTAATGGATATCAGATTCTGGGTGTTACGGGTGTTTGCTGGCCATGAACCAGAGCGTGGCTGACAGCGAGTGGAGATGAGTGAGGGACCTGGGTTAGGGGATATATCTCCCGCAGCCAGGAGCAGGAGTAGTGAGAGGGAGAGAAGATGGGACTGGGACTTACAGTGTTGTTTCTGCTTGTGAGTGTTAGGGAGGGGATGATGTTGTGACTGGAGGAGAGAGAGGAGCTCATGGGAGCAGAGAAGGGAAGAGGAGAGCAAGGAAGGTGAGATGGTAATATTGTTGGGGACATGATATGGAGAGACTGCAAAAGAAAGTCTAAGAGAGAGGCAGTAGGTTATAAGAAAGAGGAAAGAGTGAGAAAGCATTGGGACGGTGTGTAAGCTCAGGAGAAAGATAGGATGATTTGTGATAGTGGGGTAAGAATTATTGTCCTAAGATAAGAAGTAGTATTGCTATAGATTCAGGAGCAAGGAAGAGAGTGTGATAAGGTAAATCAGAATGACGGTGGTGGGTGAGTATCTAAGAGACTTTATTAATTGGGTTTTTAGTAGGTGATGTTAAATGAGCAGGTGCAAGTCATGTGAGTATCTATAAGTTAAGGTAATGCAAGGGTGGGTGGGAGTGGGGCAGGGAGGGAGGGGAGAAATCTGTGGGATGTTTGTGTGCAGAGTGAGGGAATATGAGGTCTGAGTTGCAGCTGGGATGAGACAGAGAGAGATAGTATGAGTCTAGGATATGCAGATAAGACCATTTGCTACAGATGTTCGATAGTAAGTAGACGGGGGAGGAGAGATACAACACACAGTATATAGTACACCAAAAGACTAGACAATTAACTAAGATACAAAAGTTTTACACAAATGTTACTATGTGGCCAGATATCATATACAATATGAAAATTAATAATTAAATTAACAGACAGAAGTATATTGTTGTTGGTCTTCCAGGTAACTTCAAAATACCTTTAAATCTGTGGGATGTTTGTGTCCAGAGTGATGTTATTGTGGCTCTGAGTTGCAGCTTTAAATCTGTATATTGAAATATTTATTAAATATGCATTTTAATTGGCATACATAGCAAACGTAATTCGCAATCATCAATATATGTTACCTGCATTTCCTAATGTTAAAAAGTAAGGTAATATAATACATGAAATTAAATATATAACTGCTTCTAAGGTCCTATTCCTGATAATGAGCAGTAACATAATGATGAATTAATAAAGGAATACATATGAATAAAGGCAGCAATCTGTTAAAATATGTATAAAATTAATATGTAATATTTTTTTTGAATAAATGTATGACTCATTGATATTACTTAAAGTAAATGGGAGATGATGAAACTGAGTGAAAACAAAGGGAAAATGTTTTTTTTTAATGAACTACACTAATAATGCAAAATATAAATTTCTTATATAAATGATCAATGAAGTAATTAATGAGCATTAATAATTAAGCATTAACCACGTAATATAAATCCAGTATGCCTTTTTAAAATTATTTAATTAATTAAAAAACCTATTTGAAATAGTTAATGATTAATATCGTTCTAAAGTACAGGTATATCAAAATATAGTCATGTCATATTTTCTTTTTTATTACTAATTTTTTTTTATTACTAATGACAATTTTTATTTTTCAAATAATGAATAAATGAATGTTCATTAAAAATTAATTAATCAATTAACAATCATATTTGAAACGGTTAATTATTAATACCGTGCTAAATTACAGATATTGCAAAATGTACTAATGTAATATTTTTAATTCTCGTTCCAGCTCACTGACAGATGTCCTGGCTGTTGCCCCATGCTGTATGTGATGTGTTTTGCTGTATTTAGTGTGTTTTTACTGGTATTTGGTTACGTGTCCCGGCCACATTTTGACGTCTCGTATTGTGTTTTTTTTCTATGTGCTGCGGGTTTTGTCCTGTGGTGTGTGGTGCCATAAGAGTAAGTGCTGTGACTTAGGTTTTATGTGTGGGAGTCTTAACTGTGAGTGAAAGTGTGTTTGGGAGTTTTCTATTGTGTTTTAAGGCTCCGTAGGACAAAGTGCTGCGAATTAAGGATTATGCAGGGTTGTGTTGTTTCAAAGTCATGCGCCTTAAAGACTCCACCTTCTGCAAATGCGGCCCCTCGCTTTGCGAGGGTCCGCACTTGCGGACCAAACTGTGTCCCTCGCTTCGCGAGGGCCGCAGTTCTTGCGAGCTCGCTACGTGAGCTCGCAAAGCGCGACGATGATTCGTAGTTTGACAACTATTATATGTGATGGGAAAAATATAATTTCTAAATGTTACGACACCATAAAAAAACAGATCATTATGGAGATAAAATCAGCTATGCAGAAATGGGAGAAAGACTGCAGTAATCCCATCACACTCGAAAAATGGTCTAAGGCATTCAATCTTTCTCAGAAAATAATCAAATACCAATCTTATAGAGAAATGTATTTCAAAGTGGTGCAGAGATGGTATTTTGTTCCTTTAAAAGTGGCATTGATTAACAAAGATCCAAATTCGGGGGTATATTGGAGATTCTGTAGCCAACAAGCCTCTCATAAACATATCTGGTGGGACTGTGAGCACATTAGGAATCTGTGGAACTCTGTCTTCGATTTTATTTCTAAATGTTGTGATAAGTTCATCAATCCCTCATATGAAATGGCGTTGTTACATATTTTTGATGATGGGTTTAAACTAGAAGAAAAGGCCTTCATTATTCAAGTATTCCTAGTGGTTAAATGGCTGATAGCTAAACGCTGGAAAACTGAGTTAATTCCAACATTGAACAAGGTTTTGTCAACTATTGAAAAAAATAGAGAATTACAAAGAGATATATTTAATATGGGCATTGATTTGTCCAAATGCAATAGCTGGGCGGTTTGGGATATCTACCACCAACCATCGACTTAGTGGCACACAACCTTTCCCATGGCAATGCTATGTAATCATGTAGACCTGTATATTTCCACACTATACCTGTACTTATAATCTCTTTTTTTATTTCTGTTGTTTTCTTCTATTTGTGTTTCTTTATTGTCTGCATAAACGTGAAATGTATTTTGTATTTATTTCAAAATAAAAAAAAGAATGCATTTGCTAGGTCTACCACCGTGAAGTATGTAGAATTTGTAGGTATTCCAGACAAAATAGTATGAGGGTTTGGCACAATTGGTGTGTCAAGTATGGTTACTTCATTAATTGCTCATAGATCTTGGACCATGCAATACTTTTCAGGTTCTCCTTTCAGTGTTCTTTTCTTCACTGGAAATAGAGGTGTATTACATGGAGAGATGCACGGAATCAGGGTACCTTGCTTCAATAGTTTGTCTATTTGTTCTGATATCGCCTTAGCTTGAGAGGATATTGTGGTTTCCGTGGTAATTCAGCTCCTGGTTTTAGCTTCACCATAACTGGTGGAACCCTAAGGTGTCCAATGTCCTCTGGCCCTTGTGACAAGAGACATGTAGGGACTCTACTTAGGATTTCTTCCAGAGCTTGGAGTAGCTTTTTATGCTTTGTAACTTCATCTAGATGCAGGAGTACTGGTAGTGTAAAAAGAGCTGAAGTATCCACTGTAGATAGAGGAGAAGATATTTGTATTTCACCCTCAGGAGTAAACGTGATTGAAGCTTGAAGTCGTGAGAGAACATCTGCACCTAGTAAATTCATAGGACAAGTTGAGGATACCCCAAATCTTGCAAGAAGATCTGGAAATAGGCCTACCTGTAATGGTTGAGTCAATACACTACAGCAAGGCATACCATCTACTCCCATGCAGGTAACATCAATATTAGATAAGTAGGATGTGTCTGGCAGGTCTTCTTGTTTAATAACACTTCTGGCTGCGCCTGTGTCCACTAGAAAAGTAGTAGGGTTTCCTTCTATATGTATTGTTACAATAGCTTTGGGCCCTCCACTATTCCCTGAAGACGCTGCCATAACAGGGGTAAGTGACACAAGTTTCCCACTATCCTATTGTGGGGGTGCTGTGGCTTGATTGGTAGCTGTTATTGCTTTGTTAGCATCTGCTACTGTTTGGGCGTTGTTATTCTGTCTCCCTTGATTTTTCCTTGGTGCACAACAGTTTTTATAAAGGTGTCCAACTTTGTTACAATTAAAAAAACGTTCTTGTTTCTTGTTGGCTTTGTCCCCTTCTGCTCAGAAGACACCATAATGTGTGTAGTCTTTTTTATTACCTTGTGAGGACTCAAGCCCTTTTGCTACCAATAACAAAGTCTCTAATGGCAACACCTTGTATTCGGGACGAGATGTTAATAAACCTTTCCTGATGGATTCTCTCAATCCCTCCACAAAGGCTGCTCCCAGCATTTGAGCATGTATCTTGTTATACAAGCTGAAACCCAAATCAGAAAATACTTGTGTAAGTCTGGAATGATATATTTCCACTGACTCTGTCTTATCCTTTGTAATATCCGACAAATTAATAGCCTGATCTGCTAGTTTATCTGTAGCCCATGCCTTTATTATACCTTTATTAATATTATACCAGACATGTAGTCAGTATCAGTAGTCAATTCAGTATCTGACAAACTTTTCTCCATAATAGGCCAAAAAGCATCTCCGGCTTTAATCTCACAAAGACTATTCAAAAAAAGACTATAAAAAGGCATAGGCTGTTTCTTTGGATTTGGTAACATATTTACCAGGGACGAAGCTTGTGACGGAGTGAATGCAACATACATTGTGGGAGCCCCCTCTGTATTAAACATATTATCAAAATTTCCAGTAAGAGGTGGTGCTTTCACCCTTCTTTTATTCTGTGAATCACACTCTGATCGTGACTGTAAGTCTGTGTCTTTATGGCCCTCTGCATGTGGTGTAGATTTATTATTTGCAGCACATTGGGCAGTAACAGTCTGAATATCACTCATGGATATCTGTAACGTTTGAGGTGCTTGCTCTATATTGGGCATGATTGGCAAGGGTGTGTAACAGGCCCCGTCTGCTTTAAGAACAGGATATAAGGGCGTATATGGAAGGGAGGCGTGTGTTTGCACAGTGGGATTAACTGTAGGCATGTCGTTAGTTCCCTTTCCCTGCCCATTACATTGAGACGAGGACTACATAGTAACAGGTATTTCATGTTTTACTTCTTCTGTGTTACAGGGAGCATGGTACATGTCTCTGGCAATTGCCTTGGCTACCCTGTACCACGCCTCCACACTTGATAATAAACCATTATCTTTCAACAATCCTTTCTTTTCTTTCAACATTTTATGCCATACTTCTGCTTGCAATATTTCCTCAATACTGCTCGTAAAACCACAAATTCTGTATATCTTTTTAGCTTCATGACCCTGTCTCTATCTCACAATTTCACGGGCCAGCTTGCCCTGACTCGGCTTCTCTAAATTCGGTCCCATTTTTACGTCAATGTCACAGACAGAAACACTTTGTATTCAGAGACCGATATCACAGTGAGAAAGAGCAGCAGCACAGCGTAGGAAGATCAAGCAGAGGAAGGAGGGCGAAGCTTAGAAATGGGTTGGTCTATTATGATCGACCGTTATAGGCTGGCCAGACCTACACGTTCTCTCTGAACATAGACCGTCACAGGGTTTGCCCTCCGAAGACTAGGTGGGTGGTGTGTGACTAGTTCACCTCCCTGTAAAAGTACAGAGTGTTTTAGTAAGAAGTTATGAATGCACAGAAACTTCAGACAAAATATTTCAACATTGTATAACCAATTAGAGAATGAGAAAGACGGAGATTCAAGGTGTTATTGATGTCTGTCGTGCTCAACTGCCACAAATTTTTGGTTTGTGCGTCTTCCATAAACACAGGCAAGTCACAGGATTGGCCCTTCGGAGACTAGATGGGTAATGCGTGAGAGCACAAAAGAATATATATATATATATATATATATATATATATATATATATATATATATATATATATATGTATATATATACAGTGGATATAAAAAGTCTACACACCCCTGTTATAATGAAAGGTTTCTGTGCTGTAAAAAAATGAGACAAGGATAAATCATTTCAGAACTTTTTCCACCTTTAATGTGACCTATAAACTGTACAACTCAATTGAAAAAACAAACTGAAATCTTTTAGGTGGAGAAAAAAAAAAAAGAAAAATAATGTGGTTGCATAAGTCTGAACACCCTCTTATAACTGGGGATGTAGCTGTGTTCACAATTAAGCAATAACATTCCAAATTGTGTTAAATAGGAGTCAGCATACACCTGCCATCATTTAAAGTGCCTCTGATTAAACCCAAATAAAGTTCAGCTGCTCTAGTTGGTCTTTCCTGAAATGTTCTTAGTCGCATCACACAGCAAAAGCCATGGTCCACAGAGAGCTTCCAAAGCATCAGAGGGATCTCATTATTAAAAGGTATAGGTCTGGAGAAGGGTACAAAAGAATTTCCAAGGCATTAGATATAACATGGAACACAGTGAAGCCAGTTACCATCAAGTGGAGAAAATATGTCACAACAGTGACATTACCAAGAACTAGAGCTCCTTCCAAAATTGATGAAAAAACTAGAAGAAAACTGGTCTGGGAGGCTGCCAAGAGGCCTACAGCAACATTAAAGGAGCTGCAGGAATATCTGGCAAGTACTGGCTGTGTGGTACATGTGACAACAATCTCCTGTATTCTTCATATGTCTGGGCTATGGGGTAGAGTGGCAAGACAAAAGCCTTTTCTTACGAAGAAAAACATCCAAGCCAGGCTACATTTTGCAAAAACACATCTGAAGTCTCCCAAAAGCATGTGGGAAAAGGTGTTATGGTCTGATGAAACCAAGGTTGAATTCGCTTCCACATGTACAGTAACTGGAATTTAACCTTCTTAATTGTATATACATAATATTGGGTGAACTCTTTTCACAATGCTGCAGAGCTATTGAATTAACAATAGATCATAATCTCCTTTTATAGTACAGTAGACTCCCAGTTAACCGGCACCCATGGAGATTGGTAGGTGCCGGATAAATGTAGTTTTTGGTTGCTTGAGAGTTATGTAATAAAGAGGCCTAGATTAGCTGCACATAGGATGCTCTGCTAAGTATATGTGAGTGCTGTTATATATACAGTGATTGCTGTTCTAGCAGCAGCAGCTTTCACTCCTCACTTACACACAGGTACATTCGGCTGGAGGGTGTAGTGCTGAACTCGGGAAATGTAACGTCAACACTTCCCTGGCTCTGTCACTCATGCCTGTCTACTTCCAGATAAAATCAAATTGCAGAGACATACAGTGGATAAAATCTAGGTGCCTGTAAGCATTTTGTGGCATCTTAACCTTGCTCCTGTCGAGCCCTGTAAATCTTAATTTGCATTTAAAGTAAACTATTCTATTTTTTTTCTGTTTGCTTGAGGGTTTGGCTTCCTGTAATCATGTCAAAAAGAGTTATCTTTTACTTCACTATCACTCTGTTTCCTTTTGATAGGATTGAGTTGTGAATTAGAGTGGGAGTAATTATACAGTAATGGCTTTTATTCAAAAATGACGGCAATAAAAAGTGAAGCCTGGCAATGCTGGTTGCCACACAATGGGAGCCTCCCCCTCCAATTTCCTGGCCTCGCGATGAGCGCCTTTGACGCTCATCACGGGCATTGCAATGAGGGCCTTTGGCGCTCATTGTGAGCTTCTCCCCTCTACCTCTCCCACCCTCGACTTTATTGGCTTAGCGATGAGCGCCTTTGGCGGCGCTCATCAAGGGCCTCACAATGAGCGTCTTTGGCGCTTATTGCGAGTCTCTCCCCCTGTCTATTTCCTCCCTCTGTGTTTTTAACCCCCCTCCCTTCTATGGGTCTCTTTCCCCCTCCACTGTGTCTCTTTCACCCCTCTCCCTCCCCTGTGTCTCTTCCCCCTTCCCCTGTGTATCTTTCTCCGTCCCCCCTCTAACTCTTCCCCCCTCCCTCATGTCTCTTACCCCCATTTCCCTAACCTGTGTATCTTCCCCCCTCCTCTCACTCCCCTCTCTTCCCCCCCTCTCACTTCCCTATGTCTCTTCCCCTTCTCCTCTCTCTCCCCCGTGCCTCTTTCCCTCCTGTGTCTCTTCCCCAGCTCTCCCTACCCTGTGTCTGTTCCCCAGCTCTCCCTCCCCTGTGTCTGTTCCCCCTCTCCCTCCTCTGTGTCTCTTTCCCCCTCCCGTGTCTCTTCCCTACTCCCTCCCCTGTGTCTCCTTCTACATTTAAACATTTACGGGTGTGAAAATATTTACGGGCTTGAGGAACTGTAGCAATTGAATAGCGATTTTGTGATTGTAACTGTTGCGAGCCTGAAAGATCAAAGGCTTAGATGGGTTGTAAGTTACTATTTTTACAACCGCAGGGATTTTCAGCCTGTAACCCGTAGACCGTTTGCAGCTTGCAAAAAGACGCCAATTGAACAGCAAATTAGTTTACGGGGTCCTGTAAATAACGACAGCTCAATTGAATCAAGGCCATAGTATACCATAAAAGTGCACTATTTTTACTAAATAGTAAATCCTTCAGATATTCTAAAAATCTTCAGTCATTTAACCACAGATTCTGTTCTTTGTTTCTACCAAGTACTCAGTCTCTATCTCCACCAGCCTGGTGGCATCACGTACTAATTCCATATGAAAGAACATTCATTTCTAATTCCCTACAGGTGGATATTTAATTTTAGTTTTCCCATGAACCTTTTTCCACCCATTAAGAAATAGATTTCCATTGACCCTATATACATTTCATTTTGCAATGTATGATTCCTTTCTTCATTATGTGCTTATAATGTTTTCCCAATTAATTGTTTCCACCCAGGGAGAAATAGATCTCCATTGACCCTTTTTCTTTTGTCCTGTGTGATTCTTTGATTTGTTATGTGCACACATTGAAATGCTGTTTACACAGCATGGAAGGGTGAATGACTCTGATGCTTTGAGAAAGCAAGCTAATGTCGGACGTCGACATCTGACATCAGCACCAGATTTGCCCTATTGAGTTTCTCCGCCCACCAGCGCTATCTCAAAGGGAGCACCGGCAAAAGGAAAAGGGTCAATGGAGATCTATTTCTTCTAGTGTGGAAAAAGTTAATTGGGAAAACTAAGATTACATATCCCCCTAGGGATCTGTGTGCACTCCATGTTTAGTTGTGTGCGCTCATCTCATGGTATTTGTGCGCGCACAGCTTAGAGGGAACAGTGGATGAGGGTGATATATGATTAAATCAAGAAATATCCCAGTCAATTCTTAATCAATTAAAAAATAACTTTATTGACATTTATGAGTCTTTCAGTACCTAAATGCATAGTTTTTTTTATCTTCAAGCCCTTTAAACGTATTGCTTTGTTTTATGCAACAAATGTACATAGAAAATAGGAAAATTAATGGAAGGGGCTATTAAGGTTAAAAAATATATAAAAATTATATAAAAAATATATATAGCTTAGTTTACAGGTCCACGAATGTATTATGAGTGCTCAGTATGATGGTGTAGAGCAAAATCTATACGTTCTGGATCCCTTAAATCGAAAGGTTATTGGTAACCAAGCAAAAAGCAGCAATGCACAGTCCAGCATCATATCATGTATTGTAATAATACAAGCTGATACATTAGTACAACTTACTGCTCTATTAATGTGATTTACAACTCAGATATCCATATATCTTTATGACCTTGCTAATGTTTTTAATTACTTACATTTATATGAGTGAAGTAGAATTGCATGATGTGTCATGTTGATGTGTAATGGCGGACTCATATTAAACCCTTACCCACATTCCATACATACAACTTTATCCTGTGTGAGTTTCTTGTGTCATTTCAAATCTTACTGAAACATTTTCTCATGTGAGTTTTAGATCATGCAAATGGTGTTTCTCCTGTGTGAGTTCTCATGTGTCGCTTGAGATGTAAGGCCCGACTGAAAAATTTCCCACATTCAGAACATGAAAAATGCTTTTCTGCTGTATGAGTCCTCTTATGTTTATTAAGATCTGAGACATGACTGAAACATTTCCCACATTCAGAACATGGAAAAGGTTTTTCTCCTGTATGAGTCCTCTTATGGCTATTAAGAGCTGAGAGCTGACTGAAACATTTCCCACATTCAGAACATGAAAAAGGCTTTTCTCCTGTATGAGTCATCTTATGGTTATTATGATCTGAGACCCGACTGAAACATTTCCCACATTCAGAACATGTAAAAGGCTTTTCTCCTGTATGAGTCCTCTTATGTGTATTAAGGCGTGAGAGATGACTGAAACATTTCCCACATTAAGAACATGAAAAAGGCTTTTCTCCTGTATGAGTCCTCTTATGTTTATTAAGAACTGAGAGCTGACTGAAACATTTCCCACATTCAGAACATGGAAAAGGCTTTTCTCCTGTATGATTCCTCTTATGTGTATTAAGGTGTGAGACTCGACTGAAACATTTCCCACATTCAGAACATGAAAAAGGCTTTTCTCCTGTATGCGTCATCTTATGCATATTAAGAGCTGAGACATGACTGAAACATTTCCCACATTCAGAACATGGAAAAGGCTTTTCTCCTGTATGAGTCATCTTATGTCTATTAAGCTGTGAGGCCTGACTGAAACATTTCCCACATTCAGAACATGAAAAAGGCTTTTCTCCTGTATGAGTCATCTTATGTGTATTAAGGTGTGAGAGATGGCTGAAACATTTCCCACATTCAGAACATGAAAAAGGCTTTTCTCCTGTATGCGTCATCTTATGTTTATTAAGATCTGAGACCCGACTGAAACATTTCCCACATTCAGAACATGGAAAAGGCTTTTCTCCTGTATGAGTCCTCTTATGTGTATTAAGGTGTGAGACCCGACTGAAACATTTCCCACATTCAGAACATAAAAAAGGCTTTTCTCCTGTATGCGTCATCTTATGTATATTAAGAGCTGAGACATGACTGAAACATTTCCCACATTCAGAACATGAAAAAGGCTTTTCTCCTGTATGAGTCCTCTTATGTGTATTAAGCTGTGAGGCCCGACTGAAACATTTCCCACATTCAGAACACGAAAAAGTTTTTTCTCCTGTATGAGTCATCTTATGTGTATTAAGGTGTGAGACCTGACTGAAACATTTCCCACATTCCGAACATGAAAAAGGTTTTTCTCCTGTATGAGTCATCTTATGTGTATTAAGTTGTGAGAGATGACTGAAACATTTCCCACATTCAGAACATGAAAAAGGCTTTTCTCCTGTATGCGTCATCTTATGTCTATTAAGATCTGAGAGCTGACTGAAACATTTCCCACATTCAGAACATGGAAAAGGCTTTTCTCCTGTATGATTCCTCTTATGTGTATTAAGGTGTGAGACCCGACTGAAACATTTCCCACATTCAGAACATGAAAAAGGCTTTTCTCCTGTATGCGTCATCTTATGTATATTAAGAGCTGAGACATAACTGAAACATTTCCCACATTCAGAACATGGAAAAGGCTTTTCTCCTGTATGATTCCTCTTATGTGTATTAAGGTGTGAGACCCGACTGAAACATTTCCCACATTCAGAACATGAAAAAGGCTTTTCTCCTGTATGAGTCCTCGTATGGTTATTACGAGATGAGGCCTGACTGAAACATTTCCCACATTCAGAACATGGAAAAGGTTTTTCTCCTGTATGAGTCCTCTTATGTACATTAAGATCTGAGAGACGACTGAAACATTTCCCACATTCAGAACATGGAAAAGGCTTTTCTCCTGGATGAGTCATTTTCTGGCTATTAAGATATGAGACCCGACTGAAACATTTCCCACATTCAGAACATGGAAATAGTTTTTCTACTGTGTTACAAATGTGGTCTTCTCCAATGTTATTCCAAATCTTGGATCCATCTGTTGGAGTAAAAAAAAAGAGTAAATTCTGAAAGCTTTAAAATTCTTCTATATGGAAATAATTAGTTAGTATATACCTATTATAGTAATTATAATCAATTAAAGAGACCAATTTGCAGTTAATAAAAAGTCAGATCATACAAAAACAAAGCAAAATATGTCTGAATGTACAGTATATAGAGTGAAGTGATCCGGTGCATACCAATTATCATCAATTATGGTCTTTTGCTTAACTAAATCTGATAGTCTGCAAAGTGTTATTTAAAAGAAAAAACAAATACTATATAAACACAAACTTTACATATTGCAACTTCTACATGCAATTATTGCTTGCTGCAGGCTGTCATTTTTTATGCCTGTTACTGGGTGGGTGTTTCTGTAAACTAACAATCTGCCCATTAGCTCTGCGGAGAGCACCGACTGTAGTTACTGACACTTTCCCACTGTGCAGATACAAACTTCCTGTGTATGCAAAGTCTTCTATCAGGAATTGTGCTAATGAAAATAAAATGGCAGATTGGGGTCATTACACCAGCAAATAAGAAATGTTCCCTAGTGTTTATGATTTATGAGGATTATTTGAAAGAGATTTTGAATCAATTAAGTGATAACGATATCAACATAAAGTTGAATAATGACATCACAGTGGAGTATTAAGCATGCCGATACAAATACTCTTCTATATGCTTAATCTTTTCTTCCATTATCATTGAAATAGGATGGCCTTACCCAGATGCTGAGAGTGTGGAGATTAAATAGTAATAGGAATAAAATAGTAGATGCTGTTAATAAAATGGGCACTACGTTTTCTGAGGTTATATTAGTAAAGAAACTGTACTAAGTGTTCAGAGGGCACTTGGAATGCCCCACCGACCATCCCCAATAGGGATCCCCATGGTATCTAAAATTAGTCCTCTACCATAGGGGTCCCTATGGACTTCCATAGTACCCTAATCCTCTACCATGGGGGTACCTGTAAAAATTTGTAATATCTTAACACCTAACTAAAAATTTATGCAAATAATAAAAACTTAATTTACTAAAAATAAATAATTACAATAAAAAAAAAAAAAATAGAAAAAAAAAAAAAATTAAAATAAAAACATTACATTGAAATGAACATTTAGGTCCGTAGGGAGTGAGATAAGTTGGTGAATGTAAGTGTAGAGTCCGTAGGGAGTGAGATAAGTGGGTGAATGTACGTGTAGAGTCCATAGGGAATGAGGTAAGTGGGTGAGTGTACATGTAGGGTCCATGGGGATTGAGGTAAGTGGGTGAGTGTACGTGTAGGGTCCATAGGGATTAAGGTAAGTGGGTGAATGTACGTGTAGGGTCCATGGGGATTGAAGTAGGTGGGTGAGTATACGTGTAGGGTCCATAGGGATTGAGGTAAGTGGGTGAGTGTAGAGTCCATAGGGAGTGAGGTAAGTGGGTTAATGTACGTGTAGGGTCCATGGGGAGTGAGGTAAGTGGGTGAGTGTACGTGTAGGGTCCATGGGGAATGAGGTGAGTGAGTGAATGTACATGTAGAGACCATAGAGTGCATCTGTGCACAATATGTGCTGAGCTAACAGTTTACCGGCAAATAATCACATATAATAAATGTCAAAAGCTAGCACGCAGAACTGTTCTGGCCACAAATGCGGACCTCGCAAAGGCTCCCACGTCAGCTGCAATGAGCCAAAGGCTGACTGCAGGCCACAAATGCGGACCCCGGGACTAAGGAAAAAATAATAATGCGGAAATAGGGACTTAGAAAAATAAAAAATATGAAGTTAACGGCCGAAACGCGTACATCAAAAAACACCCAAAACACAGAAAAATAAAAACAAAATATAAAAAACAAGCATCACACACAGCACGGGGAGACAGCCAGTATGTCTTGGAGTGAGGTTGTACGCAATTTTAGGTGGCATTTATGAAGTTTCGGCACTTGAAAATCGACTAAGAGAGAAAAAAATGACGGATGAAAAAAATAAAAACGAGGCTAAAAGACACAGAGCTGCGAAAATTACCGCCAGGAACGTACGAGTTAGCCAGGAACGTAGCAGATACAAAATATACCATTAGAAGGGACGGACGGAAAATGCTCGCGAGCCAAGTAACACATTTTACAACACTTACTTACAACTCATAACATTAGGATTCCAAAATACTGCCTTACACGCCTCAACAAAACGGTTTGGCCTTGCACGCAGCCTATTTACACTGCACACTTGCCACATTGCTGACACTTTCCCCTCAGATGATCAACACTCAAACTGTACATTTTCAGATGCAGGAAAATCCAAATAGATTGTTAGCTCTTCAGGATTTTGATTGCTGCATATTAGATATCAATAGGTAAAGTATATTCATTTATTAATTCATATTACTTTATTAATTCACTGTACACTGTACTTATATATCTGTCTTCGCAATAAGCGCCAAAAGCTGATCGTTGCAAAGCTGGACAATTGAAGTACACGAGAAGATAGGCTCACAATGTGCGCTGAAGGCGCTCAGAGCGGGGCTCACAATGAGCACTGAAGTTGCACAGAGGAGAAAAAGCCTTATATTGTGTGGCAAACAGCATTGCCATGGCTTAAAATTTTATTGCCCCGTCATTTTTGATGGGCAAGTCGCTAGTAAAAAAATTCCTTACACTTGGGGCTTATTGCGATATTTATACAGATTTGTATTACATATTACTTATGATATATTACCATAATATTCCTGTATCTCTAATTCAGAGCATGGACACAAATACATTATTATTATTAATATTATTATTATTATAAATTCTTGAATCTTGCCTTTTGGTATGTGGTTATGTATAAAGGGATGTGGTTATGTATAAATGCCTATTGATATATGTCCTATGTGTGTTATACTGAATATATCGAACTTTACATATTTTTTTTAACTGATAGATGTATAACTTTGTATTATGAGGACACTAATTGCCCATTGATTTATACCTTGATTAGATACTATAGTATATGTAAGCATATTTGTAATATAAACACCGCCCTGATGACGTCAGCGGTTGGCTGACGAAACGTACGTCGGGGCTGCGTCTGAGGATGCTTTTGCTTCACCCTTTTGATCCTGAGTGTGATCATCTTGATTTACTATATTTTACTTTGTCTTTACTCCATAAGGTAAGTGGTATTATGAAGTGCTGTGGCTGGGATGCACTACCATGCCTGGTATTACATGTATATGGGGATAATGCAGATGATACCACACACACGACTGATCATTTACCTATGAGTGGTGTCATAGTGCCCTCTGCTGTCTCTAATGTATATATATATATATATATAGAGCTTTTCTACTCACACTGTAGGCAATATCTTTCCCTGTAGTGAGAGACAGGGACCATGCTTTTTACAGGGTATATACATGCTTTAGCTTTTTGATATATAGATTGTGCACTTTTGTATGCCTCCGTTGAGTCATATATCTTTTTCGGTGTCTCTTCTTTTCTGTATTTAGCTAAGTATAATTAACCTATTTTGGTGGGTCTATTTTTGGCTTGCATTTAATTAGTATAGACATTCCAGAATTTGTTTCTGGATATTTGGTGCCTACTGTCACTGTAAGTGGCAGACAGTCCATATTGTCCCTTTAGGGTATCTTTTGACACTGCATATGTGGGCATTTTGTAGCCCGTAATAGGCCATTGGATTAACCATTGTAGTTTTAAAATCTGCAATTGTTGGTGTTAGGCACCAATCCCATTTTTTTTATTTGTAATATAATTGCTGCTAGTATCAAGCACTACATTACTTATTATTGTTTTCACAGCACTGGACACTTTATATGAGATCAGAGTAGTTAGTAGCTGATTATTAGTTTAGGGGGGTAATCGGTGGATCCCCAGTTCTGGGAAAGGATTACTACAGACTAGCTAGTATAAAGGAGTAAGTGGCCGGCTCCGCTACACTGAAATACTCAGGGATTATATTTTTGCACATTACACGTATGCACTTTGTATAAATTGATGTATGTAATTCAATTCATTCTATATTAATTTAAAGCAGCAATTTATTCTATTATTATTATTAAACCTTGGCAGTGCTATCATTTATATTTGAGCATCGACTGGTTAAATAATTGTGGTTTTCCATTATATTGATTATCAGTCTTACACATTTCCAATAGGGACTGTATTTGCTTTAATTTTTTTCTATACGTTGTGATTCTGTTTTAACTGGACTACAATAAAACTGTATTTTATATTTGATAGTGATTGGTAATTTTCTTATATATTTGAAGTTTATCTCTCATCTATAAGGAGTTGCCACTCTACGGAGTTATTATTATCACTCACAGGGATCTGAATGGGTTTCCATCTGGTGAATAGACTTCTCATCTCTCTCATATTCTCCGTCCTCATTATATAAGTCAGGATATAGATCTCCATCTTGGGGTCCTTTTAGTCACAAGAGAGAGAAGCCTCTGGGTTTGTACAGATTTACACAACTATCTGACATAAATATCTACAGAAACAGATCCCGGGTGTAAATATACAGACTGAGGTCCTAAGTCGTACGGGTCGTAAGTCCCGGGTCCGCTGCTGGCATGCAGCGCTTATAGCAAGCCCTACACTTAAGTGCGGCGCCGCTGGCGATGAGCGCCTCTGGAGCTCATGGCGAGGCCTGCAATGAATGCCTTTGGCGATTATTGCTGCGCGAGGGCCGCAAAGCGTGACCAACATCGTAAGCATTCTGGACACTGACAACTATATATGTGAATGTGAATTATCCCGTACATTTGCTGCGTGCATGTGTTAGACATTAAATTATAGACTGATATTAGTAATGATTGGCCAGTACTGAATTCTAAACCGCCCCCCCCCCCCCACCCATATCAAGGTCTCTGAGCTATCCATTACTGAGTTGCACAAACAGTGCTGTATATCTCGATAAATATTTACTATAGAGATAAATGGCTATTACAACGTATAGACAGTTTTTAATTCTCTATGAGATAAAATAAACATATAGTTATGGTGACAGTGGGCCATTACAGAATGTATTATTAATGTTCTTATTTGGTATTACATCCTCACCATTCCCAGGACTCTCCTCCTCCTTCACCTGCTGCTGATCTCTTATATTCAGATCTTCTTGTTCAACCTTAGAGACAACTGGAGGCTTCACATCTAAAGGTCCTACAGATAGAGATAAACAGATTATAGACCTTCACCATTGTAATTATTTACTTTTAATCTAGTGTTTTTGTCTTAAAAACTATTTAATTCACCTTTATCATGAGTTGCGATGTTTGTAAAGCTTCTTGGGTGGGAGATAAAGGAGAAATCCACCTCAATAAAGACTGAAGTGAGTGATAATTGTCCAAAAGTTATTACTCACCTTCACTGACATTTACAGGAATTTCCTCCTCTTTAATCTCCCGGGGACTCCTCATATTTGTCTCTTTTTCTTGGTCAGACTCTGAGAGACCTGATGGTGTCACTTTGTCACTGTCTGTACAAATAAACATGAGATGGTCACACGGTGGGATTTGTTACATGTCTTTATGGTCTGTACAAATAAACATGAGACGGTCACACCCTGGGATTTGTTACGTCTTTATGGTCTGTACAAATAAACATGAGACGGTCACACTCTGGGATTTTTTACATGTCTTTGTAACACTGGGATTTGTTGCGCATCATACCTACAACCCGCACAACTACACATCAACACAAATACACAATTCACACTGCGAGACCCGTAGCACTTTTAAAAAATCGCCTCTAAAAAATTACGGCCAGTAACACTTACAAAAGGAAACCACACTTTGGAAGAAAAAAAATACGAGCTGCAAAAAATATGAACTTAACAGCCGAACAACGCACAGCGAAAAACACACAAAATACAAAGAAATACAGCAAGGTGGGACAGAAGACAGGATCACAATTAACGCTAAAGGCGCTCACCGCGTACCTCACAAGGAATGTCATCGGTGTTTAGAGGAGCACAACTACACCAGGGGAGAGGCTCTCAATGCGCAGCAAAAGGCCATCAGCGCAAACCTTGCAATGAGCACCAAAGGAGCTCTGATAACCAAAAATACATCTATCTATCTCTCTATCTATCTCTCTGTCTATCTATCCCTCTATCTGTCTATCTATCGGTCTATCTATCTATATCTACCTACCTACCTATCTTTCTATATCTATCTATCTATCTATCTATCTATCTATCTATCTATCTATCTATCTATCTGTCTATCTATCTATCTGTCTATCTGTCTATCTATCTGTGACTGGTTATCAGGTGCGAGTGGGATAAAGACAGGAACAGATACCCGATATAATGATATTATACTATATATATAATACAGAGTGATGGGAGAGGGGCTGTCTATCTGTCTTTCTATGTATCTGTCGGTCTATCTATCTATCTAGATAGCCCCACTCCGCAGGGCCGCAGTTGCAGTGGGCTCGCTTTGCGAGCCTGCAGTTTTAACGTTGCGTTATCAACGGATTTTGGCAAGGTCGCACTGCTGAGAACTATATATGTGATAATATCATTATATCCTGGTATCTGTTGATGTCTTTATCCCACTCGCACCTGATAACCAGTAACAGATAGATAGATAGAGACAGATAGATACAGTATATATACACACAACTCAATAAGTAAGTGATAACTGTCTATAAGATTTTATATATATATATATATATATATATATATATATATATATATATATATACACATACATACAATATATATAAAAGTATTACAAATTTTAAAAAAGATTTAAAAGAGAACTGAGAAGATATTGTCATCTACAATTTTCATTTAACCAAATACGAGGTGTCCCTTATGACTCCCACTAATTCATTGTATTACACATATAATATCTATCACGGTACTGTATAATATTGTATCACTCACTGTCACTGATATTAACAGGAATTTCCTCCTCTTTAATCTCCCGGGGACTCCTCATATTTGTCTCTTCTTCTTGGTCAGACTCTGAGAGATCTGATGGTGTCACTTTATCACTGTCTGTACAAATAAACATGAGACGGTCACACGCTGGGATTTCTTACACGTCTTTATGGTCTGTACAAATAAACATGAGACGGTCACACGCTGGGATTTCTTACACGTCTTTATGGTCTGTACAAATAAACATGAGACAGTCACACGCTGGGATTTCTTACACGTCTTTATGGTCTGTACAAATAAACATGAGACAGTCACACGCTGGGATTTGTTACATGACCAGAATCCAATCAGACCCCAGGACTATAATGTGTCAGAGATACATATAAAAGACACGTAATAAATGGACGATCTCTGTCTCCAGACACTAACTGAGAAGATCTCACCTCTAGGTCTCACATACATGTATCTTAGTGGAGGATCCATGTAATAGGAAGTGTTTAGCTTATAGTGTAATGTAATGACTTGATATATATACATAGGGAGGACATTAATACCTTGCAGAGATCAGTATAATTTGGGGATGATATTTAGGAGCCAGCTGTATAACAATCCCACTCCTGTTTGTGTTGGGCTCAGACATTTGTACGACTGGCTCCTACATTTTACTTATAGTTTTTCTTTAACAAAAGTTCACAAAAAATGTATACAGTATTTTCCTGACTAAGGGCTCAGGAAAGTGTGGATAAAGTTTTTGAGTGGAAACAATGGTCATTAATATATATATATGTCAGTTTCTGCACTTTTATCACTACATTATATACTGACTGATGTATGCCAATTAATATTTATAGAGAGAAAGATCCTGAACAATTACACAAAATGAGAGCTGGTGTGATAATATAGATAATAAAACACACCCACATCACTGGGGAGATACTATGTTAGGACTAAATAATACTTGGTTTGTATGATCTGTTTTCATGTGTTGGGGTTTACACACACAGAGCTCTACTGGTGTACATCTTGATTTTATATATATATATATATACTAGCGACTTGCCCGTCAAAATATGGGACTTTAGTGACAGATAGATAGATAGATAGACAGATAGAGACAGATAGACAGCCCCTCTCCCATCACTCTGTATTATATATATAGTATAATATCATTATATCCGGTATCACTTCCGGTCTTTATCCCACTCGCACCTGATAACCAGTCACAGACACAAATAACTTCCTGTATTATCTCCTGATCAGTAATTGGAACATTAATAACTTTATTTACCTGCTCAGAGCTCGGACACACACCCAGTCCCGCACTAGGCCGTAAGCGCTTATAAAACCGGAAGTGGATGTACCGGAAGTCTCAGCAATACATTTCATATCCCAGAATGCTCAGCAGCACAATCAGGAGCCTCCCGGCACATTAGGGGTTGGGTTTCTTACGTGTTGTTTCCATGGTGACGTTGCACATATATATATATATATATATATATATATATATATATATATATATATATATATATATATATATATATACATATCTGTCTCTCAATCTGCACATACAAATGTAAAGATAGGACTGATTTTTACTGTATTGATCTGCCGAGCAACCAGTGATGTCACCGCTTGTGCAATTATTTGATTGGCCAGGCCGTTTCTCATGGTATTGCAGGCCTGTAATGTGTGTGTTACAGTCACTGTGTGAGACATCTATGTGGAGCTGCACAGACCTGGGGATACAAGTGATATCTTGGAGAGAGGAAGTTTGTGTCACTTTTAGTGTATATATGTATATATTGTGGTAGGGAGGATTATCTCTGAGGACCTGGACTTTTATGTGAACTCAATATACTCTAGATGGCTTCTTATTTACACCAGACAGACAGACAGGTGTTTATCTGTCTTTACATTTAGTGTTTATATATTTAAACTTTATATTCTAGATGGCTTCTTACTTATTTACCATGTACATATATATATATATATATATATATATATATATATCATTATCTTCATTAGATATATATGTTGTTACCATGCAATTTATTGTATCTATGTACAAAGGTAATTAGTCTTATAAAAGACTATTAGTCCTCCTCACAGATTGGAATTCCTTGTGATGTCATTAGTTGGACGCTTAGTAAGATGGTGATCTGAAATCTTAATGACTTTATACATTTTCACCTTACATGTGATTGTAAAATATATAAACGTGTTACTGAAATCTTATGTTGTATCTTCTGGAAAATATTTAACTTTACAATTTATTTTAATAATATTCATTTGCCGTAACTATCATAGTATTTGCAATTTCTAATTATCTTGTTCATGTGTACTTTATATATACATATATATATATAAAATCATAACAATAAAGAAAATAAATCTATCTATCTATCTTGTCTATCTGTTTATCTATCTATTTATCTATCTCTCTATCTGTCTGTCTATCTATCTGTGACTGGTTATCAGGTGCGAGTGGGATAAAGACAGGAAGAGATACCAGATATAATGATATTATACTATATAAATAATACAGAGTGATGGGAGTGTGGCTGTCTATCTCTCTGTCTATCTATCTATCTATCTATCTATCTATCTATCTATCTATCTATCTCTGTCTATCTATCTATCTATCTATCTATCTATCTATCTATCTATCTATCTATCTATCTATCTGTGACTGGTTATCAGGTGCAAGTGGGATAAAGACCGGAACAGATACCGAATATAATGATATTATCACATATATTTGTCGTCAAACTGCGATTCGTCGTCACGCTTGCGACAAATTGCAGTTTGACAACTACAAGTGATCGTTGTGCTGCGCATTGCGCAACACCAACAGCGCATGCGCATTGCGCAGGAGCGCGCGCCCACAAGCAGCTGGTCGCGCGGGCTCGCCCAGATGGGCGCACATGCATAAGAGCAGCAGGTCGTGCGCCTCCCGGTTGGGTGCACATGCGCACGAGTAGCCGCCTGTGTGCGCACACGGGAGGGAGGGAAGGGAGTAAAGAGACACAGAGGAGTGGGTGAGACACACGGGGGAGGAGGGGGTGATATACACAGGGGAGGAGGGTGTGATATACACAGGGGAGGAGGGGGGTGAGACACAGAGGGCAGGAGGGGGTGAGACACACAGGGGAGGAGGTGGGAGAAACACACACGGGAGGATGGGGGTGAGACACACGGAGAGGAGGGGGTGATACACACAGGGGAGGAGGGGGTGATACACACAGGGGAGGAGGTGGGTGAGACCCACAGGAGAGGAGGGGGAGAGACACACAGAGGAAGAGGGGGGAGAGACACACAGGGGAGTAAAAAAAGGGGGAAGAGACACGGGAGGGAGAGGAGGGGGAGAGACACAGGGGAGGGATAGGGGAGGAGAGACACACAGGGGAGTAAAAAAAGGGGGAAAATACACAAGGCAGGGAGAGGAGAGGGGGGAGACACAGGGGAGATGAGAGGGGGGGAGACACAGGGGAGAGGAGAGGGGGGAGACACAGGGGAGTGAGAGGAGAGGGAGAGACAGGGGAGTGAGAGGAGGGGGGGGAGACGGGAGTGAGAGGAGGGGGGAGAGACGGGAGTGAGAGGAGGGGAGAGACAGGGGAGTTAGAGGAGGGGGATGAGAGGAGGTAGAGGAGGGGGGACACAGGGGAGGGAAGGGGAAAGACAGGGGAGGGAGAGGAGGGTGGAAGATAGGCACAGAAGAGGGGGAAAGACACATGGGAGGAGGGGTGATAGACACAGAGGAGGGGGGGAAGAGACCCAGAGGAGGGGGAGACACAGAGGAGGGGGGAGAGACCCAGAGGAGGGAGAGGAGGGAGTGAGAGGATTGGGAAATACACACAGGGAGGGGGGAGACACAGGGGACTGAGAGGAGGGTGGAAGAGACACAGGGGTGGGAGAGGAGGGGGAAAGGGCCAGACAGGGGGGGGAGAGACACAGAGGACGAGGAGACACACAGGGGAGGGGAGAGACACTGGGGAGGAGGGGGTATACACACATGAGAGGAGGAGGGATAGACACAGAGAAGGGGGAAGAGACTCAGGGGAGTGAGAAGAGACACACAGGGGAGTGAGAGGAGGGGGAAGAGACACAGGGGAGGGAGAGGAGAGGGAGACACAGGGGAAGGAGGGGAGAGAGACACAGGGGAGGGAGAGGAGGGGGGAAGAGACACAGGGGAGGGAGAGGAGGGGAGAAGAGACACAGGGGAGAAGGTGGGAGAGACACACAGGGGAGGATGGGGGTGTGAAGCACGGAGAGGAGGGAGTGATACACACAGGGGAGGAGGGGGATGAGACACACAGGGGAGGAGGTGGGAGAGACACACAGGGGAAGAGGGGAAAGAGACACAGGGGAGTAAAAGGAATGGGAAGAGACACAAGGCAGGGAGAGGAGAGGGGGAGACAGGGTAGAGGAGAGGGGGGAGTCTCAGGGGAGTGAGAGGAGAGGGAGAGACATGGGAGTGAGAGGAGGGGGTAGAGATGGGAGTGAGAGGAAGGGGGAGAGACGGGAGTGAGAGGGGAGTTAGAGGAGGGGGAACAGAGGAGTGGGATAGAGATACAGGGGCGGGAGAGGAGGGGGGACACTGGAGTGAGAGGGAGGGGGGAAGACACAGGGGAGGGAGAGGAGGGTGGAAGATAGGCACAGAGGAGGGGGAGAGACACATGGGAGGAGGGGTGAGAGACCCAGAGGAGGGAGAGACACAGAGGAGGGGGGGAGAGACCCAGAGGAGGGAGAGGAGGGGATAGAGGTGTAAGGGAGTGAGAGGATAGGGAAAGAGACACAGGGAGGGTGGAGACACAGGGGACTGAGAGGAAGGTGGAAGAGACACAGGGGTGGGAGAAGAGGGGGGAAGGGCCAGAGAGGGGGGGAGAGACACAGAGGAGGAGGAGACACACAGGGGAGGGGAGAGACACACATGGGAGGAGGAGGGATAGACACAGAGGAGGGGGAAGAGACACAGGGGAGTGAGAAGAGACACACAGGGGAGTGAGAGGAGGGGGAAGAGACACAGGGGAGGGATAGGAGGGGAGAAGAGACACAGGAGAAGGAGAGGAGGGGAGAAGAGACACAGGGGAGGGAGAGGAGGGGGAGATAGACACAGAGGAGGAGGGGTAAAGACACAGGGGAGTGAGAGGAGGGGGAAAGAGACACAGGGGAGTGAGAGGAGGGGGAAAGAGACACAGGGGAGGGAGAAGATGGGGAAGAGAAAGAGGGGGGCATAGACACAGGTCGGAGGGGGAGACACACAGAGGAGGAGGAAGAGACACACAGAGGAAGAAGGGGCAGAGACACAGGGGAGTGAGAGGAAGGGGAAAGAGACACAGGGGAGTGAGAGGAGGGGGAAAGACACAGGGGAGTGAGAGGAGGGGGAAAGAGACACAGGGGAGTGAGAGGAGGGAGAAAGAGACACAGGGGAGGAAGAGGAGGGGGAAAGGACCAGAGAGGGGGGGAGATAGACACAGAGGAGGAGGGGGAGACACACAGAGGAGGAGGGGGAGACACACAGGGGAGTGAGAGGAGGGGGAAGAGACACAGGGGAGTGAGAGGAGGGGGAAAGAGACACAGGGGAGTGAGAGGAGGGGGAAAGAGACACAGGGGAGTGAGAGGAGGGGGAGGAGACACAGGGGAGTGAGAGGAGGGGAAAGAGACATAGGGGAGGGAGAGGATGGGGAAGAGACAGAGGGGGGGACATAGACACAGAGGAGTGTGGAGACACACATCTATCTGTCTATCTATCTATCTATCTATCTATCTGTCTGTCTATCTATCTATCTGTGACTGGTTACAAGGTGCGAGTGGGATCAAGACAGGAACAGATAACGAATATAATGATATTATACTATATATATAATACAGAGTGATGGGAGTGGGGCTGTCTATCTGTCTGTCTGTCTATTTTTTTTTTTTTTTTAATGCTGAATTTTTAAGTAATTAATAAATGAATATCCATTAATGAAAGAATCTGAAAGTGTCATGACTGCAAAACCATAAACAGGTAATCATGTCTTCATAAAGAAGGGCAAAGAGCTATTAGCAAACTGTAGATTGGAATTAAAAAACTTCGTAATATTTTTATTAACTTAATGAATCAATAAATAAAGTTCTGAGGTGTAATTCTCAAGTATGTAAACATAAATGGCTAAGCATATATGTATTGCTAATGTTTTTTTTTTATTATTGATTCATTATTAAAATTAATTACATAAATTAATGAATCACAAACTGTCATTAATGATGATAAAATAAACACTTACAAACTTATTAAATTGTTATTTAACCAATTGAATAGGGCTCTATATAAGCACAGAGCATATTTTTTTACTGAAGTTTTTAGTTAGTGAACTTCTATCCAAAAGCAAGGTCTTCACTAACTTAAAAGTTGTGTAAAAAAATATGCTCTGTGCTTTTATAGAGCCCTTTTCAATTGGCCGAATTGCATTTTAATAAGGGTGTTAATCCTGTTTTTAAAAAGAATGTCATAATTAATTATACCTGTCAATTAGATGTGATATCAACTGAAATCCTGCAGACGTCACTCTGTGTCTTCAGGGAGGTGCAAAGATGATGGATCTGTAAAATTACATATAAAGGCTTTGTAATGTTTTTTTATTTTTATGAATTTATGAATTATTGAAAGTATCCTTTTTAATTGGCATACATAGCAAACGTAAATCCTAATCATCAATATGTGCCGAAGAAAATGCATTGTAAAATGTTAAAAAGTGTTCTAATATAATAAATGTATATAAATATTTAAGTTCTTCTAAGGTCCTATCCCTGTTAGAAAATGAGCAATAAAAGACTTATGAACTAATTAATGAAAGAATACATATGAATAAAAGAATGTAAAACTGTTATGACTGCAAAATCTAAACAGGTAATCATGTCTTCCTAAAGAAGGGCAAACGGAAATAGCTATGAGCAAAGTATAAATTGGAGTAAAACCAATATTTTTTTTGTTGTATTAAATGCATTAATCAATAAATCAAGATATGATGTGAAATTGTAATTAGTTAAAACATCAATGGCTGAGCAAATATGTATTCATAATGTATTTTTTTTAACTTGTAATTATTGATTAATTTTTAAAATTAATAACTTAATTAATCAAAAGCTGTCATGAATGGACTAAAAAAATACTTAATCTTATTTTTCTAAAGAATGTCATCACAAAATCATATACCTGTGAAGTTGATGTTATATCAGCTGAAATCGTGCAGAGGTCACTGTCTGTCTTCAAGCAGGTGCAGAAATGAAGAATCTGTGAAATATGTAAAAAGCATTTGTAATTTTTGTTTGAATAAATATATGAATAATTTAAATTATCGTTTTTAATTTGCAAACATGCAAGACATAAACAGGCAATCATCAATATATTCCTAAGTGAATGCATTTTAAAATGTAAAATAGGGTCATAATGTAATAAAGGGAATTTATATATTGAAGTGTTTATAAGTTGCTATCCCTGTTAGACAATGAGCATGAAAAGAATTATGAAGTAATTATAAAATTAATATAGATTAATGAAATAATTTAAAACTATCATGAATGCAAAACATAAACAGGTAATCATGTTTTCCTGAAGAAGGGAAAAGCAAAAAAGCTCTAACCAAACAATAGATTGGCGTGAAAGTATTTTATAATTTTTTTTTTTTAAATGAAATAATGAATAAATTAAGTATTGATGTGTAATTGTCATTCATTATTAAAACGTAAATGGCTAAGCATATATGTATTGCAATTTTTTTGTTTGTTTTGATTATTGATTAATTAGTAAATATGTTAAATAATTAATCAATACATGTGTTGTATGTTAAAAAAAAAGACATAATCCTATTTTTTTTATAGAATATTATCATTAAATCACATAACTGTAAAGTTGATGTTCTTTGATGTGAAATCCTGCAGAGGTGACTCTGTGTGTTCAGGCAGGTGCAGATATGATAAATCTGTAAAATTATGTAAAAATCATATTTAATATTTTGTTTGAATGAATTTATGAATCAATGAAAGTATTCTTTTTACTTGTCATACATGCAAAAGGTAAAAAGCTAATTATCAATATATTCATAAGTAAATGCATTTCAAAGTATTATATAGTGTCATCATATAATAAAGAGATTTAAATATGGAAGTGCTTACAATGTCCTATGCATTGTAAAATAGTCAATATATTTTTTTGTAATGATTCCTGATGAATAATTAATTCATCTTCCTTAATTCATTAATTCATTAATTAATAACATTGATCAATGAAAAACAAAAAGCCTTACAGCCTTATTTAATTATGTTTCGGACAATTGAATAGGGCTCTATATAAGCACAGAGAATATTTATTTACAGAACTTTTTTAGTTAGTGAAGACCTTGCTTTTGGATAGAAGTTCACTATCTCAAAACTGGTAGAAAAATATGCTCTGTGCTTATATAGAGCCCTTTTCAATTTGCTGAATCGCAATTTAATAAGGCTGTTAATAATTTTCTCCTAAAAAAACAGCATCAATAAATTATATACCTGTAAAAGTGATGTTATTGCAGATCAAAAGCTGCAAACGTCACTCTGTGGAGTGAGATGCACAGATGATCAAACTGTGAAATAAAATTAAAAGCATTATTAATGTTTGTATGATGTTTAATAGGCATACATGCAAAATATAAGCATGGCTACATTAATAAATAAATGCACTATAAAATATTAAATGAAGAATGTGTCATAATGTAATAAAGTGATTTCAATATTTAAGCGCTTTGAGGATCCTATTCCTTTGAGACAATGAGCAGCAACACATACATGTTATGCCACTGTAAAATCTACCTATTTTTTGAGGCAAGTACAAGTAATTAATTTTGAACATTTAGTTCAGCAGAGTGGCCACAAGAAAGCCATTACTTTTAACAGAAAACAAAATGGCACCCTTTGAGTTTGCAAAAAGGCATGTGGGAGACTCCCAAAATGTATGGAGGAAGGTGGTCTGGTCTGATGTGACTAAAATTGAACTTTTCGGCCATCAAAGTTGAAGATATGTGTGGCGCAAACCCAACACATCACATCACCCAAAGAGCACCATCCCCAGTGACACATGGCGGTGGCAGCATCATGCTGTGGGGATGTTTTTCAGCAGCTGGGACTGGGAAACTGGTCAGAGTTGAGGGGAAGATGGATGGTGCTAAATACAGGGGTTTAAGGGGAAACATGTCAATGTGTTGGAATGGCCTAGTCACAGCCCAGACCTCAATCCAATAGGAAATCTGTGGTCAGACTTAAAGATGGCTGCTCACAAGCGCAAATCATCCAACTTGAAGGAGCTGGAGCAGTTTTACAAGGAGAAATGGGCAAAAATCCCAGTGGTAAGATGTGGCAAGCTCATAGAGACTTATCAAAAGCCACTTGGAGCTGTGATTGCCCCAAAAGGTGGCGCTACAAAGTATTGACTTTAGGGTGGTGAATAGTTATGCACATTTCTGTCATTTTGTCCTATTTGTTGTTTGCTTCACAATAAAAAAAAACATCTTCAAAGTTGTGGCATGTTCTGTAAAATAAATGATGTAAATCTCAAACAATCCATGTTAATCCCAGGTTGTGAGGCAACAAAATATAAAAAAAAATGCCAAGGGGGTGAATACTTTTGCAAGGCACTGTATACTACAATACTCTGATTATTCTTCATAGCTACCTCACTCTTCATAACTATATATATATGTTTGTGTCTTTACATGTGAGTGTCAAGTAATGTAGATGAATAATTAAAGTATTGCAGTATATAGTGATACCATAAACATTCATATGTTTGTCCAATAAAAAATGTGTGTGTTATATATATATATATGTGTGTGTGTGCATATAGATGTGTATATGTATATGAATAAAAAGATATATTTACAAGTTTTGTGTTAATAAAAAACATAATTAGGATGGCCCCAAAGAGAAAACTTTTAGCTATGGTGCTTACAGAGGAAGAAATATCACAGAGAGAGAAAATGGTAAACTGAATTTTTTTTCTCCAAATATATAATTAAATTAGAGAGAGAGAGAGACAGACAGACGGAAGGAGGGGAAAAGAGATATAGAGGTACGGAGAGAGAGGGAGAGGGGGAGGGAAGACGCACAGAGATAGTGAGAGAGGCGGTGGCGTGGCTATAGCGGCTGCCGCCCGGGGCTGACCCTGTGTTTGGTGCCCCTTCGTTGAACATATATATATATATATATAGATATATATATATACACATACATAAAAAGAAATAAAGGAACTATATATATATATATATATATATATATATATATATATATATATATATCATCCATTCCCTCTATTTCCCCTTCTCTCTCTAACACCCCAACTTCTCTCTCTCTCCCCTTCCCTCCCTCCTCTCTCATATATTCCTCCTCTCTCTACCGCCTCTCTATCTATCCCTCTCTTCTTCTTCTCCTTCTCTTTCTCTCCTTCCTCTCAATCCTTATCTCCCTCCTCTCTCTCTTTCTCTTCTCCTACTCTCCTCTCCCTCCTCTCTCAATTATTTTCTGCCTTTGTATCCTCCCTCTATTTCCCTTTACTCTCTCTCCTCCCTTTCTCCTCCCTCTCTCCCATCCCTCTCTCGTATTTCTCTCTCTCCTCCCTCTCTCCCATCCCTCTCTCTCATTCCTCTCTCTCCTCCCTCTCTCCCACCCCTCTCTCTCATTCCTCTCTCCTCACCCTCTCTCCGATTCCTCTCTCTCATTCCTCTCTCTCTCTCATCCCTCTCTCCTCCCTCCCTCTCATTCATCTCTCTCCTCCCTCTCTCTCATTCCTCTCTCTCATTCCTCTCTCTCATTCCTCTCTCTCCTCCATCTCTCTCCTCCCTCTCTCTCCTCCCTCTCTCTCATTCCTCTCTCTCATTCCTCTCTCTCCTCCCTCTCTCTCCTCCCTCTCTCTCATTCCTCTCTCTCATTCCTCTCTCTCATTCCTATCTCTTATTCCTCTCTCTCCTCCCTCTCTCTCATTCCTCTCTCTACCTCCTCCCTCTCTCTCCTCCCTCTCTCTCATTCCTCTCTCTACCTCCTCCCTCTCTATCCTCCCTCTCTCTCCTCCCTCTCATTCCTCTCTCTACCTCCTCCCTCTCTCTTCTCCCTCTCTCTCATTCCTCTCTCTACCGCCTCCCTCTCTCTCATTCCTCTCTCTACCTCCTCCCTCTCTATCCTCCCTCTCTCTCATTCCTCTCTATACCTCCTCCATCTCTATCCTCCCTCTCTCTCATTCCTCTCTCTCATTCCTCTCTCTCCTCCCTCTCTTTCATTCCTCTCTCTACCTCCTCCCTTTCTCTCCTCCCTCTCTCTCCCTCCTCCCTCTCTATCCTTCCTCTCTCTACTCCCTCTCTCTCCTCCCTCTCTCTCCTCCCTCTCTCCCATCCCTCTCTCTCATTCCTCTCTCCTCCCTCTCTCCCACCCCTCTCTCTCATTCCTCTCTCCGCACCCTCTCTCCGATTCCTCTCTCTCATTCCTCTCTCTCTCTCATCCCTCTCTCCTCCCTCCCTCTCATTCATCTCTCTCCTCCCTCTCTCTCATTCCTCTCTCTCATTCCTCTCTCTCATTCCTCTCTCTCCTCCATCTCTCTCCTCCCTCTCTCTCCTCCCTCTCTCTCATTCCTCTCTCCCATTCTTCTCTCTCCTCCCTCTCTCTCCTCCCTCTCTCTCATTCCTCTCTCTCATTCCTCTCTCTCATTCCTCTCTCTTATTCCTCTCTCTCCTCCCTCTCTCTCATTCCTCTCTCTACCTCCTCCCTCTCTCTCCTCCCTCTCTCTCATTCCTCTCTCTACCTCCTCCCTCTCTATCCTCCCTCTCTCTCCTCCCTCTCATTCCTCTCTCTACCTCCTCCCTCTCTCTTCTCCCTCTCTCTCATTCCTCTCTCTACCGCCTCCCTCTCTCTCATTCCTCTCTCTACCTCCTCCCTCTCTATCCTCCCTCTCTCTCATTCCTCTCTATACCTCCTCCATCTCTATCCTCCCTCTCTCTCATTCCTCTCTCTTCTCCATCTCTCTCCTCCCTCTCTCTCCTCCCTCTCTCTCATTCCTCTCTCTCATTCCTCTCTCTCCTCCCTCTCTCTCCTCCCTCTCTCTCATTCCTCTCTCTCATTCCTCTCTCTCATTCCTCTCTCTTATTCCTCTCTCTCCTCCCTCTCTCTCATTCCTCTCTCTACCTCCTCCCTCTCTCTCCTCCCTCTCTCTCATTCCTCTCTCTACCTCCTCCCTCTCTATCCTCCCTCTCTCTCCTCCCTCTCATTCCTCTCTCTACCTCCTCCCTCTCTCTTCTCCCTCTCTCTCTACCTCCTCCCTCTCTCTCCTCCCTCTCTCTCATTCCTCTCTCTACCTCCTCCCTCTCTCTCCTCCCTCTCTCTCATTCCTCTCTCTCCTAACTCTCTCTCCTCCCTCTCTCTCATTCCTCTCTCTACCTCCTCCCTCTCTCTCCTCCCTCTCTCTCATTACTCTCTCTACCTCCTCCCTCTCTCTTATTCCTCTCTCTACCTCCTCCCTCTCTCTCCTCCCTCTCTCTCCTCCCTCTCTCGTATTCCTCTCTCTACCTCTTCCCTCTCTCTCCTCCCTCTCTCTCCTCCCTCTCTCGTATTCCTCTCTCTACCTCCTCCCTCTCTCTCCTCCCTCTCTCTCCTCCCTCTCTCTCATTCCTCTCTCTACCTCCTCCCTCTCTCTACCCCCCCTCTCTCTCTCTACCTCCTCCCTCTCTCTCCTCCCTCTCTCGTATTCCTCTCTCTACCTCTTCCCTCTCTCTCCTCCCTCTCTCTCCTCCCTCTCTCGTATTCCTCTCTCTACCTCTTCCCTCTCTCTTCTCCCTCTCTCTCCTCCCTCTCTCGTATTCCTCTCTCTACCTCCTCCCTCTCTCTCCTCCCTCTCTCTCCTCCCTCTCTCGTATTCAACTCTCTACCTCTTCCCTCTCTCTCCTCCCTCTCTCTCCTCCCTCTCTCGTATTCCTCTCTCTACCTCCTCTCTCTCTCTCCTCCCTCTCTCTCCTCCCTCTCTCTCATTCCTCTCCCTACCTCCTCCCTCTCTATCCTCCCTCTCTCTCATTCCTCTCTCTCCTCTCTTTCTCTCATTCCTCTCTCTCCTCCCTCTCTCTCCTCCCTTTCTCTTATTCCTCTCTCTACCTCCTCCCTCTCTCTCCTCCCTCTCCCTCCTCCCTCTCTCTCATTCCTCTCTCTACCTCCTCCCTCTCTATCCTCCCTCTCTCTCATTCCTCTCTCTCCTCTCTTTCTCTCATTCCTCTCTCTCCTCCATCTCTCTCCTCCCTCTCTCTCCTCCCTCTCTCTTATTCCTCTCTCTCTCATTCCTCTCTCTCCTCCCTCTCCCTCCTCCCTCTCTCTCATTCCTCTCTCTCATTCCTCTCTCTCATTCCTCTCTCTTATTCCTCTCTCTCCTCCCTCTCTCTCATTCCTCTCTCTACCTCCTCCCTCTCTCTCCTCCCTCTCTCTTATTCCTCTCTCTACCTCCTCCCTCTCTATCCTCCCTCTCTCTCCTCCCTCTCATTCCTCTCTCTACCTCCTCCCTCTCTCTTCTCCCTCTCTCTCATTCCTCTCTCTACCGCCTCCCTCTCTCTCATTCCTCTCTCTACCTCCTCCCTCTCTATCCTCCCTCTCTCTCATTCATTATTCCTCTCTCTCCTCCCTCCCTCTCATTCCTCTCTCTACCTCCTCCCTCTCTCTCCTCCCTCTCTCTCATTCCTCTCTATACCTCCTCCCTCTCTATCCTCCCTCTCTCTCATTCCTCTCTCTCATTCCTCTCTCTCCTCCCTCTCTTTCATTCCTCTCTCTACATCCTCCCTCTCTCTCCTCCCTCTCTCTCCCTCCTCCCTCTCTATCCTTCCTCTCTCTACTCCCTCTCTCTCCTCCCTCTCTCTCATTCCTCTCTCTACCTCCTCCCTCTCTCTTCTCCCTCTCTCTCTCTACCTCCTCCCTCTCTCTCCTCCCTCTCTCTCCTCCCTCTCTCTACCTCCTCCCTCTCTCTCCTCCCTCTCTCTCATTCCTCTCTCTCCTCCCTCTCTCTCCTCCCTCTCTCTCATTCCTCTCTCTACCTCCTCCCTCTCTCTCCTCCCTCTCTCTCATTCCTCTCTCTACCTCCTCCCTCTCTCTTATTCCTCTCTCTACCTCCTCCCTCTCTCTCCTCCCTCTCTCTCCTCCCTCTCTCGTATTCCTCTCTCTACCTTTTCCCTCTCTCTCCTCCCTCTCTCTCCTCCCTCTCTCGTATTCCTCTCTCTACCTCCTCCCTCTCTCTCCTCCCTCTCTCTCCTCCCTCTCTCTCATTCCTCTCTCTACCTCCTCCCTCTCTCTATCCTCCCTTTCTCTCTCTACCTCCTCCCTCTCTCTCCTCCCTCTCTCTCATTCCTCTCTCTACCTCCTCCCTCTATCTCCTCCCTCTCTCCCATTCCTCTCTCTCCTCCCTCTCTCTCATTCCTCTCTCTACCTCCTCCCTCTCTCTCTCCTCCCTCTCTCTCATTCCTCTCTCTACCTCCTCCCTCTCTATCCTCCCTCTCTCTCATTCCTCTCTCTCCTCTCTTTCTCTCATTCCTCTCTCTCCTCCATCTCTCTCCTCCCTCTCTCTCCTCCCTATCTCTTATTCCTCTCTCTACCTCCTCCCTCTCTCTCCTCCCTCTCCCTCCTCCCTCTCTCTCATTCCTCTCTCTACCTCCTCCCTCTCTCTCTCCTCCCTCTCTCTCATTCCTCTCTCTACCTCCTCCCTCTCTCTTATTCCTCTCTCTACCTCCTCCCTCTCTCTCCTCCCTCTCTCTCCTCCCTCTCTCGTATTCCTCTCTCTACCTCTTCCCTCTCTCTGCTCCCTCTCTCTCCTCCCTCTCTCGTATTCCTCTCTCTACCTCCTCCCTCTCTCTCCTCCCTCTCTCTCCTCCCTCTCTCTCATTCCTCTCTCTACCTCCTCCCTCTCTATCCTCCCTCTCTCTCATTCCTCTCTCTCCTCTCTTTCTCTCATTCCTCTCTCTCCTCCATCTCTCTCCTCCCTCTCTCTCCTCCCTATCTCTTATTCCTCTCTCTACCTCCTCCCTCTCTCTCCTCCCTCTCCCTCCTCCCTCTCTCTCATTCCTCTCTCTACCTCCTCCCTCTCTATCCTCCCTCTCTCTCATTCCTCTCTCTCCTCTCTTTCTCTCATTCCTCTCTCTCCTCCATCTCTCTCCTCCCTCTCTCTCCTCCCTCTCTCTTATTCCTACTCTCTACCTCCTCCCTCTCTATCCTCCCTCTCTCTCATTCCTCTCTCTACCTCCTCCCTCTCTCTCCTCCCTCTCTCTTATTCTTCTCTCTACCTCCTTCTTCTCTATCCTCCCTATCTCATTCCTCTCCTCTTTCTCCCCCGCCCCTTCTGTTTTCTCAAACACACAATCTCACTCACTCACGCTCTCCCTCGTTCCCAATGTATATATATAATTTTATAAGAAATGAACATGCATACAAACACGATAATACATAAATACATATGCACACACACTTGTGCGTGTTTATGCAAGTACATTTATTTATTTATATATATATATATATATATATATATATATATATATATATATACTAACGACGTGCCCATCAAAAATGACGGGGCAATAAAATTGTAAGGCAGATAATGCTGTTTGCCACAGACAGTAAGTGTTTTGGTCGTCTGAGATCCTTTGGCGCTCATTGCGAGCCTCTCGGTTGGTGTATTTTTTATCAGATGCGCTTTGCCGCTTATTGTAAGGTACTCGCTGATCTCCTCTTGGAGCTTATTGCAAGCCTCTCCCCTGGTGTACTTTGTGTCCTATGAGCACCGTTGGCGCTCCTTGTGAGGCGCGCGGTGAAGGCCTTTGTCGTTTATTGCGATACTGTGGTGTTTTTTTCTCTGTATATGTATTTTTTTTTATTTGTGTTTGTATTTTGTGTGTTTTTAATGTTTGTCGCTGTGCGCGGTTCGGCCGTTAAGTTCGTATTATTGCGAGCTCAAAATTTTGCATTTTTGTACCTCGTACGTCCTTGGCAAAAGTTGTGCGTGATTGGCTGTTATTTACGGGTTTTGGGTCGTGTAGCCTGTTTTCATTTTTTTCGGAAGCCATTTTTTTTCTTGCTTAGCCGATTTTCAAGTTCCAAAACTCCGTAAATTAGACTTTAATTGGGGGGCAATCTCACTGGCAGATGTCGTAGATGTCCCCCCATGCTGTTTGCGTGTTTATTTTTTATCTTTTTTTGTTTTTTTAAGTGTTTTTCTTGTTTGTGAATGTCCGCGTTACGGCCGTTAATTTAGTATTTTTTCAAATTCTTAATAATTTTTTTTCTAAGTCTTGCGGCTTGTATTTTTTTTTGTAAGTCCGTATTTAGTCATTGCCTGTTATAGTTTTTTTTTTTAAAGTCCCGATTCTGTGGCTGTTTGTAACTGCGAGTGAGGGACCAAAGAGCCACCACCTCCTCAAATGCGTCCCCTCGCTTCGTGAGCTTGCAAAGTGTGACGACGACTCACAGTTTGACAACTATTATATGTGATATATATATATATATATGCTCTTGTGTGTGTGTGTGTATATATGCAGTATATATAAATAGAACACTATCACATGACACCATCATTCATGATGGACAAGTTGATGGTGAATATATATCCCCAAAAAACTTATATCCACAGGCGCTCATCCCAAGACACGCGGGACTTAGAAAAAAAGAGCTCAGAAGGCGCTCACCGCAACTTAGCAACGCCCGCAAAACTAGGGCCGGTACGACTTGAGACTTAGCGACGGCCTGCAAAAATACGAATTTCACGGCCACACCGCCAAACTGCAGAAATACACAAATATGCCTCAAATTAACTTAGACACACAGCACGGGGGAGAGCCAGGGAGCCTGTGAGTGAGGTTGCAACTTCATTTGAGGCATATTTTTTTTTTTTTTGTGATCGAGAATTGCTGAAGCAAGAAAAAAATGGCGGACAAAAAAAATTAAACAAAACGAAAAATAGGCAGAAGGTCAGAAAAGGAGGTTGAAGGACATAAATACAAGCCCTAGGCACTAAGGCTTAACATCAAACAGTAACACTTCATACAAGCCAGTAACATTTAACTCAAGCCACTAACACTTTATCAAAGACACTGACACTTAACCCAAGGTGGTAACACAGGGAGAGAGGCTAACGATGAGTGCCGAGGGTGCTCAAGTTCCAGGCCTATAAAGTACACACAGGCCTAAGGCGATCATTGCAAGCCAAGCGTTGATCGCCAAAGGCGCTCATCATGGGGCTCGCAATGAGCGCCAGAGGTTAGCAAGGTGTGGCTCGCAATGATCGCCAAAGGAGCTCATTTTGAGCCACGTAATGAGCGCCACAGCTGCTCAGATGGACCAAAACCTCACATTCGGTGGCAAACAGCATTACCAACATTTTATTGCCATCATTTTTTGACGGGCAAGCCGCTAGTTCCATAATAATAAACAAACATCTGTGTAAAGAGATTTTATGAAGGACATGTATCCTAAAATGACTTATTTGTATTTCAGCATGCATTTTTGAAAGTGTTGTACATAACATATGTACATTTTTACAATGGAGTATTGCCTTTATTCTATGGAAAAAATAATTAACATTATAATTAATAATGCAAAAGACAATTTTAGATGTAATAAGCACCACGGAAAGGAGAGTGTAAAATAATATAACTTCAATGTTATTTCCTATGAGGTTTTTTATACTATCTGACATATGTGACTCTTTATATGCATTGTTGAGATCATATATTATTGTTATAATCAATGTCAAAAAAACAAAATTAGAAAGGAAGCAGTAAAGGAAACCCTTTAGATAAGCCATTCTTATCTAAACGTTTTATGGGTCTATTTTCACCTTCAGCTGCTTAGAATTTGTAACCGCCGAGACGCTCTGGCGTAGCCTCTAACGCTTTGATTTAATTACCAAAAATTACTAAATAAGAAAAAATAAGGATTTCATTGAGGTGTACATTTATTAACTTTTAAGAAATATATATAGATATATGCACACAAATTGGTATGTATGTATGTATATTTTATAATAAATGAACATCCATACAAACATGTTAATACATAAACAAATATGCACACACTTGTACGTTCTTATGCATGTACATTTATATTTATTTTTATATAGATAGTTATATATGTATATATATATATATATAAATATATATATATATATATATATATATATATATACAGTATCTCACAAAAGTGAGTACACCCCTCACATGTAAATATTTTATTATATCTTTTTATGTGACAACACTGATGAAATGCCCCTCTGCTACAATGTGAAGTAGTAAGTGTACGGCCCGTATAACAGTGTAAATGTGCTGTCCCCTCAAAATACCTCCACACACCGCCATTAATGTCTAAACCATTGGCAACAAAAGTGAGTACACTCCTAGGTGGAAATGTCCAAATCAGGCCCAAAGTGTCAATATTTTTTCACCAGAGCTTCACAAGTTGCCACTGGAGTCCTCTTCCACTCCTCCATGAGGACATCACAGAGCTGGTGGATGTTAGAGGCCTTGCCCTCCCCCACCTTCCGTTTGAGGATGCCCCACAGATGCTCAATTGGGTTTAGGTCTGGTGGCATACTTGGCCAGTCCATCACCTTTACCTTCAGCTTCTTTAGCAAGGCAGTGGCCGTCCTGGAGGTGTTTGGGGGGGCGTTATCATGTTGGAATACTGCCCTGCGGACCAGTCTCCGAAGGGAGGGGATCATGCTCTGCTTCAGTATGTCACAGTACATGTTGGCATTTATGGTTCCCTCAATGAACTGTAGCTCCCCAGTGCCGACAGCACTCATGCAGGCCCAGACAATGACACTTCCACCACCAAAAGTATACATCTATACTGAGGAAAGGTAGTTTAAATAATTCCTATATGACAGAAATGGATAAGGCACATGAGTAAGCTCCGTGTAGGAGTGAAACGGGCCATCGGGTCACAGGATTGAGAGACATAGGAGGCTGAATCCATTTACAAGGACTCACATAGGATCATGACAAATATTTTTCTCACTGTCAGCAGCTCAGGACAGCAGGACATAACAGCAAACCGCAAGTAACAGACACAGAGTTGCCTTTTTCATACATTTATATATGTATACTGTGCATTGATTTAGAAACAAAATCCTATTTAGGGGCTGATGATGTATATTCATGCATGTATACAATCCTGTTCCACATATATCTAAATACCAACATATTTTTGTGATATTGTCATCATCCACTGTTACTTATTCATTGATTTACCAATAGGATTCAGTGGCCTACTAGTCCACTCTTCTTTGAGCATTATTTTTAAAGCACACAGTCTGTGTTTTATACACAGCTGCAGTTTTTATTATTTGAGACAAGTACCAGTTTGTTATTAATCCAATGATTTAGCTCATTTGCTTATATATGAGGATTAAACTCACACTCAATCTGACATTAATTCAAGTCTTTATTTAAGCTATATACATATCAGTAATTATATCCTAGTAAGCATTAGGATTCTGACACTTTAAATGTCTTATTGGCACCATGATATGGTTACAATTTAATTAACAGAGTGTTCCTGCATATTTTTAATGCATCATTTTTTTTGGTTCTTCTTTCTACGTTTTTTATCTTCACTTTGCAACGTTTTTTTCAATTTTATTTTATTTTCTCCTTCCCATAAAAATAATTTTTCCGCAAAGATAAGGCACAAAGAGCACAAAAACACTAAAATGAGATGAATCCCTCAGTGTGAACGTAAACCGCAATGCAGAGAGAGTGGAGACAGCATCTGACATCATCAGGTAAATGCTTATAGGGGGAATCAACACAACTTATTATAGAAAACATATATACACGTATAGACATACTGTATGTGTATATATGTTTGGTCTGGGCATGAGTGCTGCCAGCACTGGGAACGCAGGACTTACGACGCGTACAACTTAGAACCGAAACCCGTACATGCACTGTGCGCCTCGCAAAAATCCTATTTTAACGGCCGAAGAAAACAACAATTATGCCTCAAATTCGCTTACACACAGCACAGGGGGAGAGCCAGGGAGCCTGTGAGTGAGGTTGCAACTTAATTTGAGGCATATTTGCCATTTTTCCACGATCGACAATCGGCTAAACGAGAAAAAAAATGGCTGCCAAAAAAACTCAACACGATGAAAACTAGCCTGAAGGACGTAAAACTAGCCCGAAGGACGTAAAACTAGCCCAAAGTAGTAACACTTAACGCAAGACAGTAACACTCAAGAGGCCTATGAATTACACAGGGTGAGAGGCTCGCAAGTGCCCATAGCCTCGCATTTTGTGGCAAAAAGCATTGCCAGGCTTACAATTTTATTCCCATCATTTTTGACGGGCAATTTCCTAGTATATATATATTTTTCTGTGTGTGTGTGTATATATATATATATTTAGTTTATATATCCATCCACACACCATTCACACAGAGAGGACACTCTGGAGAGACACTATCCGGACATTCTGAGGATAAGTTTAAATCTTGATTCCTGATCTTTAATATTTCCTATATTATCCGATTTGGTGATTTATGAGGACGGGCCTTTTACTTCAAATTGGGTTGATACAATAACTTGTAATGTATGAAAATACCTAGATTATTTTTGTAATATAATTGATAATCTAATATATTTAGACTATCTTTCCATGGTATAGCTTTAGTGATACTATATTGGTAATTGCTATATTCACATTATTAAATTAACTAGTCAATACCAAATACATTTTTAGTTCAAGATAGATAATATTAATTTTATTTTATTTTAACTATATCAATTGTATTACAAACATTATATATATATATATATATATATATATATATATATATATATATCTGTCTGTGTGTCTGTCTCTGTCTTTCTGTCTATCTATTTATCCCTCTATCCCTCTATCTATATATCTATCTATCTATCTATCCATCTATCTATCTATCTATCTATCTGTCTATCTATCTGTGACTGGTTATCAGGTGCGAGTGGGATAAAGACCGGAACAGATACCGAATATAATGATATTATACTATATATATAAAACAGAGCGATGGGAGAGGGGCTGTCTATCCATCTATCTATCTATCTATCTGTCTATCTATCTATCTATCTGTATCTATCTATCTATCTATCTATCTATCTATCTATCTATCTATCTATCTGTCTGTCTGTCTGTCTGTCTATCTCTCTGTCTATCTATCTATCTATCTATCTATCTATCTATCTATCTATCTATCTATCTATCTATCTATCTATCTGTCTGTCTGTCTATCCATCTATCTATCTATCTATCTATCTGTCTATCTATCTGTGACTGGTTATCAGGTGCGAGTGGGATAAAGACCGGAACAGATACCGAATATAATGATATTATACTATATATATAAAACAGAGCGATGGGAGAGGGGCTGTCTATCCCTCTATCTATCTGTCTGTCTATCCATCTATCTATCTATCTATCTGTCTATCTATCTATCTATCTGTATCTATCTATCTATCTATCTATCTATCTATCTATCTATCTATCTATCTGTCTGTCTGTCTGTCTGTCTGTCTATCTCTCTGTCTATCTATCTATCTATCTATCTATCTATCTATCTATCTATCTATCTGTCTGTCTGTCTATCTATCTATCTATCTATCTATCTATCTGTCTATCTCTCTGTCTATCTAGCTATCTATCTGTCTATCTATCTATCTGTGACTGGTTATCAGGAGCGAGTGGGATAAAGACAGTAAGAGATACCGGATATAATGATATTATACTATATACTATATATATATATATAATTAGCGACTTGCCCGTCAAAAATGACGGGGCAATAAAAAAAAAGTGTTGAAATGCTGTTTGCCACACAATGTGAGTGTACTGTGTGCCTCAACTATATAGACCCCTCTAACACTAATGAACGCATGTAATAACACTATAGTGCCACGAGGGTCATCCAGGATCCTCATGACCCAAAGTGTAAGCACTACACCATTTTAACCCGGTCTCTTATGGGGGTTCATACAGACCCCCATAAGCCTCTATTTAACACCATTAGTCCCATAGGGGTATTTAAAGACCCTCATTGGACAGTTAGAAGCCTAACATTACCCCGTAAGTGCTATGAGTGACTGAGCCAGTGCAGTGTTGGCGTTACATACCCCGGCATGAGTGACTGAGCCAGGGCAGTGTTAGGGTTACATTCCCTGGGCATGAGTGACTGAGCCAGTGCAGTGTTGGCGTTACATTCCCCGGTTATGAGTGACTGAGCCAGGGCAGTGTTAGGGTTACATTACCCGGGCATGAGTGACTGTGTCAGGGTAGTGTTGGGGTTACATTCCTGGGCATGAGTGTCTGAGTCAGGGCAGTGTTAGGGTTACATTCCCTGGGCATGAGTGATTGAGCCAGTGCAGTGTTAGGGTTACATTCCCCGGTTATGAGTGACTGAGCCAGGGTAGTGTTAGGGTTACATTCCCTGGGCATGAGTGACTGAGCCAGTGCAGTGTTGGCGTTACATTCCCTGGGCATGAGTGACTGAGCCAGTGCAGTGTTAGGGTTACATACCCCAGGCATGGGTGACTGAGCCAGTGCAGTGTTAGGGTTACATTCCCTGGGCATGAGTGACTGAGCCAGTGCAGTGTTGGGGTTACATTCCCTGGGCATGAGTGACTGAGCCAGGGCAGTGTTAGGGTTACATTCCCCGGGCATGGGTGACTGAGCCAGGGCAGTGTTGGTGTTACATTCCCCTGGCATGAGTGACTGAGCCAGTGCAGTGTTGGTGTTACATTCCCCTGGCATGGGTGACTGAGCCAGTGCAGTGTTAGGGTAACATTCCCCGGGCATGAGTGACTGAGCCAGGGCAGTGTTAGGGTTACATTCCCCGGGCATGGGTGACTGAGCCAGGGCAGTGTTGGCGTTACATTCCCCTGGTTCAACACTGCACCCTCCAGCCGAATGTACCTGTGTGTAAGTGAGGAGTGAAAGCTGCTGCTGCTAGAACAGCACTCACTGACACATATACTTAGCAGAGCATCCTATGTGCAGCTAATCTAGGCCTCTTTAATATGCAACTCTCAAGCAACCAGAAACTAAATTTATCCAGCATCTACCAATCTTCATGGGTGCCGGTTAACTGGGAGTCTACTGTACTATAAAAGGAGATTAAGATCTATTGTTAATTCAATAGCTCTGCAGCATTGTGAAAAGAGTTCACCCAATATTATGTATATACAATTAAGAAGTCTTTTTTCATAACTTAGCCCCTCCATTCCCTTATTAGTTTTTTTGCCCTCCTCTGTACCTTTTCCAGCTCTAAAATGTCCTTTTTATGAAGTGGTGCCCAAAATTGTACTCCATATTCCAAATGAGGGCGTACTAGAGATTTGTATAGTGGCAGAATTATATTTGCTTCCCTTGCTTCTATACCCTTCTTAATACATGCTAATATTTTAATTGCCTTTGCAGCTGCTCTTTGGCTTTGAGCACTGTTACCTAGATGGTTGTCCACAAGCACTCCCAAATCCCTTTCAATATCTGATACACCTAGATTTGCTCCATTAAGATTATAAATTGCATGGCTGTTTTTCCTTCCCAGATGCATAACTTTACATTTATTTGTATTAAATCTCATCTGCCATTTAGATGCCCATTCCTCAATTTTATGTAAATCCCTTTGGAGGGTAAGCACATCTTTATCTGATTTAATTACCTTGCACAACTTTGTGTCATCAGCGAAAATGGAGACACCACACTCAAATCCTACCTCTAAGTCATTAATAAATATGTAAAAAAGGAGAGGACCTAATACTGAACCCTGAGGAACCCCACTTACCACATTAGTCCAATAGGAGTATGTTCCATTTACAACAGCCCTTTGCTTCCTGTCTTTTAGCCAGCTCTCAATCCATGAGCAGATATTTACTGCAATTTTACTGCAATCTCTTAGTTTGCACAATTGTCTCCCATGTGGCACTGTATCAAAAACCTTTGCAAAATCCAAAAAGACTACATCCACTGCGTTGCCTTGATCCAGGTTCCTACTAACCTCCTCATATAAAATAATTAGATTTGTTTGGCATGACCTATCCCTCATAAATCCATGCTGACTCCTACTTATAATCTTGTTCATCTAGATATATTCTTGTATATTATCCCTTATTAACCCTTCTAAAAGCTTCCCCACTACAGAAGTGAGGCTTACTGGTCTATAATTCCTCGGATTTGCTCTTGCTCCCTTTTTAAATATAGGTATCACATCTGCTTTTCTCCAATCATCTGGTAGAGACCCTGTGTTGAGTGAATCTTGAAAAATTAAATATAATGTTTTGGCTATTACAGAACCCAGTTCCCTCAGTACCCGTGGATGTATTCCATCAGGACCCGGGGCTTTATTAACATTTATTTTTTCCAACCTCTTTTGGATTACTTCCTGTGTTAACCAATTATTTGGCAAAGGTAGTGTAGCCCCATTATGTTGCAGTGTCCCAACCACTGGTACCTCCCTTGTGTATACCGAAGAAAATAACCTATTTAGCTCATCTGCCTTTTCCTGGTCACTAATTTTCAGAAGCCCTGTTTCACATTATAATGTTCCTAAAGCTTCCTTCCTCGCATTCTTCCCATTAATATATTTAAAAAATATTTTAGGGTTAGTCTTACTCTCTTTTGCAATTAATTTTTCATTTTCTATGTTAGCCAGTCTAATAGCCCTTTTGCAAGCCTTGTTGATTTCCTTGTACTCCCGTAAAGCAGTCTCTGTCCCCTCTTGTTTGTATAATTTAAATGCCTTCTTTTTACTCCTTATCTTGATCTTTAAATCATTGTTAAGCCACATTGGATGGGATTTACTTCTTTTACTTTTATTCCCACACCTATATGCGGATGTGTATGTATATTTAGTAAGGATTTAAATGTTGTCCATTTATGGTCAGTGTTTTTACCTATCAGTTCTCTGTCCCAGTCTATACTTTGTATTGCTGCCCTTAGACCATTAAAATCTGCCCTTTTAAAATTAAGAGTTTTTGTTGGCCCCTTAAAATTCAGTTTCTTTTCAATTCCATCTCAAATGAGACTGTGTTGTGATCACTGTTTTCCAAAGGTTGCCCTATTCCAACATTTGATATTATATCAATACTAGCGACTTGCCCGTCAAAAAATGACGGCAATGTGATGTATATGTTTGTGAAGTTGTTTAGTTATTTAAATATATTTTTGACCCTTGTAAGTATTGTGATATGAAGATGTATTTTTGTAAAACGTTGATGTAATGGTTTTTAAAAATGAATTTTGTATCTGAAGAATTGTTCACTTTAATATACATAGAATCCAGAGGAAAGTAAAAAGTAAAAAGACTTTTTGCAACGTGCCGAATTTTAACATGAAGTTTAAAATATATGTAAGGAATAACCTTGAAAGTATATATTTTTAAAATTGAACTTTATTTTTTATGTAACTTTGGAATTTTTGCAAAACATTTGTGTAATTTTGAACATTATAAACAGGAACATAGTAAATACATTTTGTAACATAATTTTGAATTAAAAGTATTAACATTTGAATGTAAAAACAGTTTAACTTTAAATTAATCATTATTAACATGCAATTTGTATCAGAATAATTGTTAAGTTTAATATACATTGAATGTAGAGGAAGGCATACAGTAAAAACTCTCCTTAAACCGTACGTAATTAAAGTAATTCATTACTGAGCACATAAACTGGCGATAAACATGAATGAAACCTTAACATAGTGACTTCACATTTTAACATAATTTTTCATAGAAATGCAAGGCAAGTATTTTGTGAGGCGAATTATCCATAAACATGACTTCCATTAATTATGACTGAATTAAACAACCAATTGTTTTGTATTTTTGAATGTTTTTCCAAAATGTTTGCATGGCTTTAGTTTGTATCCTGCAAAGTTATAGTACTTCATAGTAGACAATGTTTTTAGTAAAAATACGTCCATCTTGTAATAAATCACCTTGACTTTCATTGTTTTCAATGTAAACTTTAATAGCCTGTGGATTTTTGCACCGTGACAACGCAACGTACAATTGACCATGTGCAAAAACTGGTTCTTCCAAGTAAATACCCACAGATTTGAAAGTCTGACCTTGTGATTTATTAATGGTCATGGCAAATGCCATAATAATGGGAAATTGTCTTCTTTGAAGTATAAAAGGGAGACTACTTTCACTTGGTGCTAAATCTATTCTTGGTATGAAAACTCTCTCTCCTTTATGGGTCCCAGTTAAAATTTCAGCATCTATAAAATGGTCCTTTAATTGTTGAACAATTAACCTTGTGCCATTGCATAGGCCTTTTTTGGGGTTCATATTTCGCAGTAACATGATAATTGCACCTTTCTTTAGCTGCAAAATATGTGGTGGCATTCCAGAAGGAGTTAAAGAGTTAATGAATTCAGTTGAAAAGTTTGCCTGACTTTCATTGTCATCAGCAAGTACAGAATCAGCACTGTGATAATTTTTTTGTGGTGCATTAATTTTTTTTAAGATTTCATTATTGAGTATTAATGCATCTTTATTTTTACACGTCAGTATGACTTGGTTGGCAAGCTCAGAATATTCTTCGTTATTTATGCTCCCTTCAAATATAGCCGATATAATATCTTGTTGACAAATCATATGAGGTGGGATCTCTACAGTGTCGTCAGGTAAATGTAGTATTTTTTCTGTTCTTCCTTCTCCAATTTTAATAAGCCAATCATTGAAATCAGTTTGGCCTTCTGATCTCATATTTTGTTGCAGTTGAAGATGGGTAAAATGTTTCCATACTGTACTTGACTTTATACATGTTTCAATAATGTCTGTTCGATTTCCATGTACAACGACAGGTAATGTTTGTCTAAAATCGCCACCCAACAAAATTACCTTTCCACCAAATGGTAAAATATTATCCATGACTTCACGAAGCAAACGGTCAATACATTGGAGGGCATAGCATGACATCATTGTGGCCTCATCTATTATAATTAATTTACATTTCTTCAATTTCTTTGCTTGTAAGGATGTCATGCGAATATCTGACACTGAATTTTCCAAAATAGGCACTGGCAGTTTGAATCCACTATGAACAGTTCTTCCACCTTCTAATAAAAGTGCAGCAATTCCAGTAGTGGCAAACGCCATTGCTATTTGTCCTTGTGCTCGTACTGAACTCATTAATAAATTGTACAAATATGTTTTCCCTGATCCGCCAGGTCCATCAAGATAGAAATAACGCTCTGTCACCATGTCATCATCTATAGCATTTTTAATGGCATGAAATGCTTGCAATTGTAGTGTATTTAAAGTTGCAAGTCTTTCTTGTGTTCTTTCTGCTTGTAGTTGAATGTCATAGTCTTCAAAGTTAATGTCATCTATTAGACCTGGATCAGGCAAATTAAAACTTGCACAACTTAATCCATGAGTTAAAAAGACTTCTTGAATTTCCATTAAGGCTTTTAAGTGTGCAATGGGTTCATTGTATCGTCGCATAAAGTCTTCAGCCATATTACTTTTAAAAGTCTCCCACAAAGCTAATGCATTTGGAGCATTTGAGAAGATACAAATAAAAGCAAATTGTTCTCTCATCTGTCGTGGCATTTGACATTGTGCTGCTTCTTCTAAACATCTTTCCCACTCTGTATCATCAGCGAGTAAGTTTCTATTTCTTGCAGCTAAATGGAAGGATTCATATACAATGTCATTAACAGTTCTTAATTGTTCAAAACTTTGTGCTCCTGGAACATTTAAAAGTAATATCCGTAAGCAAAATCGTTCAACATCTCTTGGACTGACTGTGTAAATTCGTGGAATTATTTTATTGCCTCTTGTTTTTCTTGCTCTCCATAATCCATTCACAAAAACATAGTGATATGGAATTTCAATATATAAGTATTGTGTTGCTTGAGCATCAGTGGAATTTAATGCAAACCATGCAGTTAGTGTAGTGTGACGATCTTCACTTTGGGCCAATGCATTCATTTCATTTCCAGAATGGAAATAGACTAAATGTCGTTGTGGCAAATGTACTGCTAACCTATATACTGCATGTGATCTATCATGCATTTCAAATTTTAAAAGCCGCCACATAGCTTCTGGCGCACTGACATAGCGAGCATCTACATGAGATGCAAGTTCATCATGTACTAACTCACTACTTTCAGGGTTGTCTGCACTTTTGACGACTACAGTAGCTGCATCGTAACCTTTGTAAATATATTTGTAGACATATTTAATTGATTTGATGGAAGTGCAGGCTTCTACGTTGATGTGGGCGTTGTACTTCATGAGTAAATGTGGATTGTAGGGTACTACATATCTATTGTCCACTTTTTTTCCACGAATAATGGCACTATCTCCTTCTCTTCTTTTATAAAGTGGATATCCATCACAATTGGCATATGTTTTGTCTCTATAATCTTTGGGAAAATCTTTGGAACATTGATTATTTTCCATACATGGTGATTGTGGATTAAGGTCTCCACAGGGTCCATGAATCATGCGATGAGTAACAATCTCATATAGTCTACCATATAGTTCTGGATCCGGTAGTTCAGCAACTATGACTGCATCCACTTTGGCCGAAGTATCTAATTTATCTTTCTCTTGAAGTATTATGAGAAGATGTGCATGTGGAAGGCCTCTTTTTTGAAATTCAATGGTATATACATAAGCAAGACATTTGCCAAATAACTGATTTATAGTAAAGTCACGTATTAATTCATTCAATTTTATCTTAAAAACTCTGGCTACTAAATCTGGTCGATCTGAAGCACTTTGTCCAAGAAGTAGATTTTGATGAATTTCTGGCCATTGTGGATTACATGTAAATGTCACAAATAAATCGGGTTTTCCAAATTTAGTCACAATAGCCATAGCATCATTGTATCTTTCTCTCATATTTCGAGGAGATCCTTGAAAGGAAGATGGTAAAATGATGGCTTTGCCAGCTGTCATGTCTCTGCTTGTAGCCACGTCAGCAACATAGTCCATGAGTCCACAATATTGTTCTACACGTAGTTTATCTTGTTGATATTTTATAAAGTTTAAATTATTTGCCTCAACTTGCAAATATGAATCAATAATCCATTGTTGTGTTAGTTTTCCACCACATAAAATGGGATTAAAATCACCTCTAATGGCAATTTGAGCAACTTTAAATTCAAGCATAGAAACATTATTTCGGATTCTGGCTTTAGCATTTGGGTAACTGGGAAGGCTTAATTTTGGTTGCCAACCTGCTTCTCCGTGTGGGAAAAAGATGGGATATGTCATTGGATCTAAATTTGGACTTAAGATATTAATATTAATAAATGGTTGGTCCTGATTTCTGGGATATACTCTAATGTCTCTTTGAAATGGTGGTTCTCCTTCATCATTGTGAAAGACCATTGCAACCTCATTTGATGTTGGCAAGTTATAACGACGTTTATCAGTATGTCTGTCTCTTTTAAGCACCATATTAACCTTTGGCATGGGTAATTGATGTCTTTGTGCATGAAGTAGTTGTTCATTTTCTACTTCTGCCAATTTTTTGTAAGCTTTACTGTAGGGATTGTTGTCCATAATGTTATTTAGCTCTATAAAAACACTGGGTAAGCATTTTTTATTTTCTTCCATCTGCATACGTTGGTCAACAGCTTCCATTGTATCTAGGACATATAGTTGAGCGAATTTTCTTTGCTCTCCTTCCTCTGGATGTAAATGTGAAGTCCGATGATAAATTTGTCCTTGGACTTTAAAACAGTAAGGACCATGTCCTGGTACATTAGCAGCCAATGTTGCCCCCATAGATGCAAATGATATGGCACTATTGTAGGATCTTATGTTTGTCTTAAAATTGTTGTAATTTGGAAAAGTAGGTTGAGTCATAATATTTAGTAAATAGGTTGGAAATTGTTTCCTTTGTGGAAGTTTGAACTTTCCTTTTTGACAACAACTAATAAATTGTCCATCTCGAGGTCTCTCCTGTTTAAAATAATAAGCCTCACAAAATTGACATTGAGTAGTCATGTCCCCACAACTATGAACCTCTACTGCTAAAGACTTCATTAAAGGACAATTTGCAACGCATATTGGATGTTGACTTTGATATTCATCAGATGAAAAGTCCTGAAATGTTTCAAAAACAGGTTCTAAATGTTTAGTTTTTTTCGTAGCTTTTCTTGGTATATGTTGGACTTGTTCGGTTGAAATGTCCTGTAAGTTTTTAGTAAGAGTTTGTAAATGCTTTGTTTTTGTAGTTGTTTTTTTTGGTCTGTCTTGACTGGTATGTTGTAAAATGTCATCTGATGTTTTAGGAACAGTTTGTAAATGCTTTATTATTTTTTTATTTTTTTTGGTTCTATCTTTCATTTTTGCAGCTGATATTCTTTTATTTGCAAGTCTTTTGCGTTCTTTTTCTCTTCGAATTTCTTTCTCCTCCGGTGTCTGCTGGGCGGCCCATCTCTCTTGTCTTTCTCTAGTTTGACGTCTTTTCTTGTCTTCTTTGGTCTCGTTATCAGCCATATTAATCTGTAAACGTAAACAAATAAATGTAATTGTGTATATTTAAATTTGTAATTCCTGTTAAAGATTATTGTGCCCAATTCTTGAAATAAAAGGCAAATCATGAATGTATCATTGATATTTAGTTAAATTTATAATTCCTGTCTTCAGTGGCTCAGAATTTGGGCAATGGAATACTGCTGTAAATAAGCATGTAACATATTTATTTAAAATAATGGTTTTATTTATTAAAAACTTTGTTTGTGGATACATATTTACGACTGCAAAACTTGTTTGCTTAAAAAAAAAGTGATGTGGTTATTGAGCTATGTATTGCATAGTAGCAATTTAAATAAAATAAGGGAGATAGTAAATTAATTATTTTATTTTTCTGTTGACACGGATGCAACTGAAAGCAGTTTCTTTAGTTTTATACTTTAGTACTTATTATAGTTTACCTTGGTTGAAGTGTGATTTAAATCCGAATGTTTGTTGGTCCTCGTTTCAAAATCGTTGTCCAATGGTGTGGTCCTCTGTTGGAAGTCCTCGCCCGATGGTGTGGTCCTGTGGCGATAGCCCCCGTCCGATATTGTGGTCCTGTAGCGATATCCCTCGTCCGATGTTGTGGTCCGTTGGTGAAAGTCCTCGTCCGATGGTCTGGTCCTGTGTTGAAATTCCTCGTCTGCTGGTCTGGTCCTGTGTTGAAATTCCTCGTCTGCTGGTCTGGTCCGAGTCCTCGTCCGATGGTCCGGTCCTGTGGCAAAAGTCCTCGTCCGATTGTCTTCACGCAGTATCTGTTGTAATGTAAAATAGAAAATGTTGTTTGAGTGAAATGTCTTTTAAATAAGTTAAAAATGTATGAATTAGGCTGTATTGTATCATTTATGGTTATTTTTTTCAAAAATATTTTTTGTAACTTTCTGTACAATCCCACGACTTTTGTTATTCTTATTTAAGGTTCTTAGTAAGGCTTGTGGGTTGTAATATATTAAATAAGAATATGAATTTATTTTGCTATGTGTTTATGTTAGTTTTTGTACAATCCTGTTTTGTGCGCACCACTTGTGGTATACTTATTTAACCTTTATTGGGATGGTTATAGTTAGTGAAACATGAAATAATATAATTAATGTAGTTTGCTATGTGTTTGTGTTACTTTTTGACAATCCTGTTTGGTGGGCATCACTTGTGCAAAACTTATTTCTTCTTGATTGTACAGGTTATAGGTTGTTAAACATTAAAGAAGAATGTTAATGTAGTTTCCTATGTGTTTGTGTGATTTTTTGTACAATGCTATTAGGTGCGCAACACTTTTGTTATTCTTATTTTGGCTTCTTTGTAAGGCTTATAGGTTGTTAAACATTTAATAAGAAAATCTGTTTTGTGTGTAGCAGTTTGTGTGTTATTGAATTGCGATTTGGCTAATTGAATTGTGCCCTAAATAAGCACATAGCATATTATTTGAAATCATTTTGTAGTCATTGAAAAACTGTATTTGTGATATTTTTTTATTAAGTAAAACCTTAGTTTTAAGCAATTGTTATGTTGTTATTTAGAGCCCTATTCAATTGGGCAAATTGCAATTGAATGAGGGCCTTTGTGTGTACCATATGTTGCATAGTTTGGCCCTCATTCAATTGCATATTTTACAATGTAATAGTACTCTAAGGCCGTAATTGAATTGCAATGTATAAATTTGAATAGGGTTGTAAATAAGCACATGACATATATTTGTTAAAATAGAGTAAGGGACTAAAAGTTCTTATTTATAGGCTTATTTAATTGTCCAAAATAGCAATTGAATGAGGGCCTTTGGTTACTGCATTTGTTATATTGTGAGCTCGTCATTCAATTGTGTTTTGACCAATGGAATAGAGCTCAATATCAGCACAGAGCATAATTTTTTACGGAATTTTGTATTTAGTGAACTTGTATCCAAAATGAACGTGTTCACAAAAGAAAAATTTCCTTGAAAAAATATGCTCTGTGCTTATATAGAGCCCTATTGAAATGGGCAAATCACATTTGAGTGAGGCCCTTGGCCATTAAAGATATATAGGTCCTCATTGAATTGCAATTTTGCCAATTGAAGAGGGCTCTATATAATCACATAACATATTTCTTGAGCAAACTTTTTAGTTATTGAAAACCTTCATTGTGGTTAGAAGTTCAGTAACTAAAAAGTTCTGTATAAAAAAATATTATGTGCTTATATAGAGCTCTATTCAATTGAGAAAGTTGCAATTGAATAAGGCTCATGGTTCTTTCTTGTTTATACTTAATACTTTACCTTGATAGAAGTTTTGAATGAGAGACGGTGCCTTCCTGGCAATCTTAATCCGCCGGTCTTCTTGTAGTGTCTGTTTGAAAAAGAAAGTGAAATAGTTATTTGTATATTTATAATTTTTCATCTAGCAAAGCATGGCCTTTTGAGCATGTAATGTCTTGTTGTATCTTACCTCTTCAAATTTGTTGGTGTTCTTTAAAAGGGATTGTGCTTCACAGTGCACGGTGCAAATTGTTGAGAGACGCTATTGATGCAGAGTCTGTTTGAATATTAAAAGAAATAGAAAGATTCAGCTTTATATGATCTATTGAATTGCAGTAAATGAATTCAATTAACCTTATTTTTTGTTGGTGTCTACACACATATGTCACATACATGAAGTGTACGTGTGACATATTAGTATACATGAGTCAAATTTAAATGGTTAAATTAACCTTATTTTTTATTTTTTTCTAACACACATAAATGTGTGTGTGTGAGATGTAACTATAGATGATACACATATATGTGCGTGTGACATATCAGTATACATGAGATATAATGTCATTTAAATGTAGTTGTTTACTGATTTTGTTGTAAGCTAATTTTGTTGCATTGGCAATACACATAAATGTGCGTGTCACATGTCACTATACATTATAGACATATATGTCGGTGTCAGATGTCACTATGAAGGGGCAATACACAGAAATGTGCGTGTCAGATGTCACTATACATTATAGACATATATGTGCGTGTCACATGTCACTATACATTATACACATATACGTGCGTGTCACATGTCACTATGAAGGGGCAATACACAGAAATGTGCGTGTCAGATGTCACTATACATTATAGACATAATATATGTGCGTCTCACATGTCACTATACATTATACACATATACGTGCGTGTCACATGTCACTATGAAGGGGCAATACACAGAAATGTGCATGTCAGATGTCAGTATACATTATAGACATATATGTGCGTGTCAGAGGTCACTATACATAAAGCTCAGTTTATTTTTTTTTGTGAGCCTATACACATAAATGTGCAATACATGATGACTACATAAATCCTAGTTTATTTTTTTATTTGTTTGACCTGACCTGATAATAAAATGTAATATATTATAGCTTACCTGTCAGTTGTAATTTGCACAATGTAAAGTAGTAAATTAGTAAAGAATTGTCTTCTCAAGTAAAAGCAGAAGTCACTCCGTTGATCACCTGAGGAGAAATGTATTTTTTATTTGGAAATAGGCAGTATTTATAAACTTGTAGAAAGTTCTGGAAAGTGAGACCGTTAGAACGCAATACGCATGCGCTATTTGCGTTCCAGCTTACAATTTGCGTTCCATCCGCCATTTTAGGCGTATTACTGTTCAAAATGGTGTTTAATATGATTGTGATACGTTCCGCATAGTATGTGTTTCATTATTGCGAGTAAGTGTAGTGTAGTTACGTCTGAAGCCTCGTTTTCGTTTTGTTCGTCGGCCATTTTTTCTCTCGCTTAGCGATGGTATTAGTGTCTAAAGTGTTTATTTTGATTTAAATGTAGGTGTAACTTGTTTTTTTGAGGTGCTGGCTGGTTCCTCTTGCTGTAGGTAAGCTTTTTATGTGTTTGTTGTGTGTCTTTGTTAAGTTTTAAATGTTTGTATGTCGGCGTGTTGCGTCCGATGTTTGCCTGCGGCGCTCCAAGCCAGCAACTGAGGCCCTCGCTTCGCGAGGGTCCTCAGTTGCTGGCAAGGAGCGCCTGCGGCACTCCATGCCAGCAACTGAGGCCCTCGCTTCGCGAGGGTCCTCAGTTGCTGGCAAGGAGCGCCTGCGGCGCTCCATGCCAGCAACTGAGGCCCTCGCTTCGCGAGGGTCCTCAGTTGCTGGCAAGGAGCGCCTTCGGCGCTCCCTGCCAGCAACTGAGAACCTGGCACAGTGCCCTCGCTACGCGCGGCCCGCGACTCGCTGCGCGAGCCGCGGCCCTCGCTACGCGAGGCCCGCGACTCGCTGCGCGAGTCGCGGCCCTCGCTTTGCGAGGCCCGCGACTCGCTGCGCGAGCCGCGGCCCTCGCTTTGCGAGGCCCGCGACTCGCTACGCGAGCCCGCAGCGTTAGCAACAACTCGTACGCTCACAACTATATATGTGATTATTTGTGATGACTAAATCTAAGATTGCTTCATTTCTAGTAGGCTCTTTTATAACCTGGGCTAGATGATGATCCCTGAGTGTACTCAAGAACCTGCTCCCCTTAGTTGAACTGCTGGTCTCATTTATCCAGTTTATTTCAGGGTAATTAAAATCTCCCATTATTAGAACTTGCCCATGCTTAGCTGCATTTCCAATCTGTAACAATAACTGTATTTCCTCACTTTCAGCTATATTTGGGGGTTTATAGCATATGCCTACTAATATTCTTTTGGAATTTGCTGCTCCGCTATTTAACTCTACCCACAAACATTCAACTTTATCGCTAGGTCCACCATAAATATCTTCTCTGATTATAGGCTTAAATTCAGGCTTAACATACAGACAAACCCCTGCCCCTCTTTTACCATTGCCTCTATCTTTCCTAAATAGGTTATAACCATCCAGATTAACAGTCCAGTCATGAGATTACTCCCACCACGTTTCGGTAATGCCAATTAAATCCCATTTTTCATTAATGGCTAATAATTATAACTCTCCCATTTTTCCTGGCAAGCTTCTGGCATTAGCAAGCATACAATTTATGTTATCAGTCTTTAGCTCCGAAGTTCCTGCCATTGTACTTGAGTTACTTAGTAGTACCTCCCTATTGACTATACTACCCCTCCCCCATCTCCTCCCCTATGAGTTGTTAATTCATCCCTTATACCCTTTACACTTTCTACCCCATTATTTATATCTAGTCCCTCCCCCCCACAGCAGACATTGGAGGCACCCATAATTTTTCTGGCTGCAACAATACCTCATTTTTTAATTAAAATTTTTATGTCAGAAGGCGTACGGCATGTAATGAAAAAGAAAGCATATTGAACAGTCTTGCATAACACATACATATTTACAATGAAGACATTTTGTTAAAATTAGCTGGCTAGGCCTTCTTATTTTAACTTTTTTGGTTAATACATTTTCTTTATTTTTACTGTGATTGCAATTTTTAAGAGAAACCTAAGACATGGTAAAACAGACAATAGTAAAGAGTATATCAGCAGTTAACACCAAAGTCCTATTATCTATCATCACTCCAGCAGTAGCGTATTATTTACAATATCTAACCTGCTCAATCGCCCTTGGGTTACCCTAGGGCAGGCTTCAGTAGGCGACCTCTCCTTTCCTCGGATGATTTTGCCGCCGGTTGCTTCTGAAGGGTCTCCTCCAGGGCTCCCCCACTCCGGTCCTTCCCCCCGAGTCGCTTCAACCATTAACAAATGTTTTATTATATTAGGGGGGCACTAAATGGGGATGTTATCCAGGGATCCCAAATTGTCTGGAACTGGGTGATTCTATCCAAGACTACATGGTTTAATCTCTCGTTGAGCAGTAAATAGTTGATTTTTTTTATTAATTCCTGAAAGTTTTAATTTGGGGTTGTCCAACTACTAGCTATGTGTATTTTTTCTTTCAAAAAATATTTTATTAGGTCAGGTAATATATCATATTCAAACAACCATTTCCATGTTACATATATATCCATACATGTTAATACATCACTGAGTTACCTTATCTCTATTAATACTCAGTTTACCCCTTTCCATTCCATAATCTTGGAGCTTATACCATATCCAGGGCTAGTATGTTATCTGGATTTGGTTGTACCTGTAGCCTAAAAATATATATATTTTTTTTTACTTTTCAGTTATTAATATAGCTTTAATTCAGTTTGTTTTAAGTTGATTCCCTTTAAGTCTTGAATCCGACAATAATTGGGGAAAAAAATAACTCGTTTTAACATTTAACATGTTGGGAAAGGGAAAGGTCCACAAACATCCTCCTTTTTTACATAAATATGATGTAAAATATAGCACTTACCTCCGTTCTCCGCCCCTCTAAGGATCCACACACACCTCCATCCATCGCGTTCTCTTGAGAATATCCTCTCCCATTTAGGGGAGCCCCTCTTCCGGACCTAAATATCTTTAATTGTCTCCAGATGATATGATATCCCTTAATTGCAGCCACGGAGACCATATATCTCAAAAATGTATCCATGGAGTTGTCTACTAAATGGGTAAGGCGTTCATTTATAAGGATAACGTTTAATTTATTTTTAACCACCTGAAAGTGTAGGGTATCCGATTTCCATTGTCTGGCTATATGGTTCTTTGTGGCCAACATGATACATTTTAATAGCCTATTTTGAGCGGGCGAGAGACAGACATGCGGAACACCGAGCATGCAGTTTTCTATATTAGCAGAAATCTGAATCTTAAACATTTTAGAAGCTATTAAGCATGTTGCGTCCCATAGTCTTATGACTGCCGAACACTCCCACCAGACATGAATAAATGTACCCTCATTAACACTGTTGCTAAAACATGAGCTGCTCCGTTTTGGATCCCATTTATTTAGATTAAAAGGAGTAATATATGTCCTGTGTAGGACCTTTATTGAAGTCTCAAGCAGACTATAATTTAAAGATCCCCTACTTAAGCCTCACCAACTTTTATCCCATGTGCTGTCTGCCAACTCGGTGCCCAAATCCCTTTCCCAGGCTTTGGTATAGTCTGGTTTGTTTGCCCATGAGTTTTCATTAAATAGTTCATACATGAGGCTAATAATACCAGGCTGAAAGGGGGAATCCCTACATTTTTTGAGTAGCCAAGTGTTTCTTTGGGGGGTTCCCCTACCACTTATCGTATACATAAAATTATGTATCCTGCACAAATTATAGTGTTCAGCCAGGGGTAAATTGTATCTATCTCTCACCCGCTCAAAGGTCATTATTTTGTCGTCATGCCACCATGGACCAACCCTTAGTAGGTTCTGAGACTTCCACCAACTGAGAGAGCTTTCCGGAAGATGTATCTTAAAGTGGGGATTGGGTATGATAGGGGTAAGATCTGTTACCCGAGTGTCCAATTTTTGTGTCTGGTTCATCTCCGTCCATATTTTTAATGAGTGCTTAATCAACGGGTTTTTCAAGTTTCTCAAAAAAGTATACAGGCCTGGAATCCATATTACTGTATCCCATGTATAAGGTGACATGCTTAAATTTTCCATAAATACCCAGAGCGGCTGATGTGTGTGAGAATGTGCCAGAGGAATGAAAGCCAGCTGCGCTGCCTAGTAATACAGTTTGAGATTCGGGCACGATAGGCCCCCTTTCCCTCTTGGTCTACACATATTATTTTTAGAGATCCTTGGGGCTTTATGATTCCAAATAAATCTAATTTTTTTTTTTGAAAGTCCTCCAAGTCCTTAGTGTTAATTGCTATGGGTAATGTCCGAAAGAGGTATAGAAGGCGAGGAAGGATATTCATCTTCACGGCATTTATTCGTCCCAGCCATGATATCCGCCCCCTAGTCCAGTTCAACAGCTCCAGTCTCATTTCCCTGAACACCTTAGTATAGTTCATTTTGTATGTGTTTGCTACTGGATTGGTTATATTGACCCCCAAATATCTTATATGGTCTTTTGGCCAAGAGAAGCTAAATCTCTGTTGCAGGTTACATGCTTCCTGGCTATATATTGCCACACACAAAGCCTCTGTTTTGCTAACATTGACCTTTAATCCCGAGAATGAGCCAAAGTGGTCTAAAATTTCCAGTAATTTCGGGATCGATGATGAAGGACTGGTCAGAGAACATAGGATATCATCCGCGAATAAGCAGCATTTGAAATGGTGAAGTCCAATTTGTATTCCCTTTATACTTTGATTCTCCCTAATATATTGTGCTAGGGGCTCAATGGCTAGAGCAAACAACAGATGCAAGAGGGGACACCCCTGTCTGGTTCCCCTTTGAATCTTTATGTGGTGTAAGCGATCTCCCGGGAGTTTTAATCTGGCTGACGGGGATTTGTAGTATGTATCTATCTAGTTCATAAATTTGCCTGCAAACCCAAATTTCTGTAATACTGCTTTTAAATAAGGCCATTCCAACCTATCAAAGGCCTTTTCTATATCTAACGCCAAAAGGCATGTGGGTATTTGATGTTGGGATGACCATGAGATTAAATTTAGTGTCCGTCTGATATTCTCCCCCGTTTGTCTATGGGGGATAAACCCTGTTTGGTCTTTATGGATTATGGAGGGGAGAAATCGCAAAATCCTGTTTGGCATTAATTAGGCCCAAATTTTTATATCCCGTTTAGGAGTGATATGGGGCGGTAATTGTTAAGTTCTAATGGGTCTCGTCGTTCTTTCGGGAAACATATCATATCTGCATGGTTTAGTTCTTGTGGCATGGGAGAGCCTTCTAAAATTTGATTGTAAAGTGTGGTTAAGTGGGGTAATAACAAGTCTATAAAAGTTTGATAATAGAGATTTGTAAATCCATCCGGGCCCGGGTAGCTATGTGTATTTTGGATGCTAAAGCCATTAATTGGAATAGCTTGTTCTAGGATTGAGATAAGTTTTTTATGTATATCCCCAGTAAGCAGGATTCCATTGAAAGAGAAATATCCTTTGCAAGTATATAGAAGCCAAAGAAGCCAATTGCTTCCAAAATGTCAGGGCTAGAGGGCAATACCACCATATATGGATATGATCTCCTATTTGCTGGCATCCCCTAAAGCATTTATTGCTCTCTTGTGGTTTAAACTTATGCATTTTGTCGGGTGTGCAATAGACTCTATGCAAAACTTTGATCGATGTTTCTAGTAGGGCCGAATTAAGGGAACCCTTGGAGAGATTGGAGCAGTCCCATTCCACCCCTAGATCCTTTTCCAATTGTAGCAGGAATTTGGGTTTCAGGTTGCTAGTAGAGTCAAGAAAGGTATTGTACAGCAAGCTCAGGATCCCCTTAGTGAGAGGTAAATTTTGTCAGATAACGGTAAACCAAGAGGTCCTAGGGGGCCCAAGATCCTTTACAGTCTTAGTTATCTAGCTTCTGATTTTTAAGTAGTTGTAAAACTCTGTAACTGGTAAGTCATGGGTTGTGCTAAACTGGTCGTAGGTCAGTAGTCTATCACTGGCAAACCAATTCCCTATACGGTCAAGAAGTCTAGAGGACCACCAGAACCTAGAAATGGCGTTTGAGTCTGCCAATATGTGTAGAAAGGACATAACTGACACAAGAGGTGATAGCTGTGAGCTGAGTTGATGCCTCGAGGTAGCCTATCCCCAAGGCCAGAGTGTCAGGGAGATTATAGGATTTTGATGTGTTGTAAAGGGAGCCAATCCTTTGGGGATCCAAACTACATTATCCCAGCTATGCTGAAACATCTGATGGTTCTCCATGAAAACCCAGGATGGTTGGTGGGATGCAGAGTGTGTTCTAGGGAGATGGGCCAGTTGCACGGCCTTAAGGTAGAGTCTCAAGTTTGGGTTCGCGAGTCCACCTCTGTTCTAGAGCCTAAACATCACCTGTCTAGATATGAGGGGTCGCTGATTACCACATATGAACTGGAAAATGCTATTCTGGAGCGTGTCGAGATCTTGAAGTGAAATCGGAATGTGGAGAGTCCAAAATAAGTACCGGAGTTTAGGCAGGATATTCATTTTTATAGCCCCAATTCAGCCTGTCAATGAGATTTGGGTATCCCTCTTCCCCTCCCCTGTGTCTCTTTCCCTTACCTCCCCTGTGTCTCTTCCCCCCTCCCCTGTGTCTCTTCCCCCCTCCCCTGTTTCTCTTCCCCCCTCCCCTGTGTTTCTTCCCCCCTCCCCTGCGTCTCTTCCCCGTCCCCTGTGTCTCTTCCCCCCCCTGTCTTTTTCCCCCCTCCCATGAGACTCTTCCCCCCCTCCCCTGTGTCTCTTTCACTCCCCTCCGTCTCTTTCCCCCCTCCACTGTGTCTCTTCCCCCTCCCTTGTGGCTCCTCCCCCCTCCCCTGTGTCTCTTCCCCCCTGTGTCTTTCTCCCCTCCCATGAGTTTCTCCCCCCTGTGTCTGTTTCCCTCCCCCCTTTTCATCCGCCTCCCCTCAACCTCCCTCCCCTCATCCCCCCTCCCTCTCCTCATCCTCTCTCCTCTCATCCTCCCTCCTCCCTTTCCCCCTCTCCAATTAACCCCCCCTCCTCTCCCCCCACTTTACTGCATTGCCCTGCTCCTGCTGCTGTCCAGCGCGTTTTCTGTTTCGGGACCGGGTATATGCTAATGATGTGACGTCACATGCGCGTCACGTCATTAGCATATACCGGGTCCTGACACAGAAGACGCGCTGGACAGCAGAAGGAGCAGGGCAATGCAGGTAAGTGAGGGGAGGGGGGGGGGTAATTGGAGAGAGGGAAAGGGAGGAGGGAGGATGAGGGGATGGAGGGAGGAGTGAGGATGAGGGGAGGGAGGGGAGAGGATGAGGGGAGGGAGAAGATGAGGGGAGGGAGAGGAGAGGGAGAGGGGAGGGAGCGGATAAGGAGAGGATGAGGGGAGGGAGAGGATGAGGGGAGGGCGAGGATGAGGGGAGGGAGAGGATGAGGAGAGGGAGAGGGGAGGGAGAGGGAAAGGGTAGTCCTGGGACTCCTGCTGCTGTCCATTGGGTCTTTGGGACCCGGCATATGCTAATGATATGACGCGCATGTGACGTCACATCATTAGCATATACCGGGTCCCGAAACAGAAGACGCACTGGACAGCAGCAGGAGCAGGGCAATGCAGGTAAATGAGGGGAGGGGGGGCTTAATTGGATAGGGGGAAAGGGAGGAGGGAGGATGAGGGGAGGGAAGAAGGAGGAGAGTATGAGGGGAGAGAGAGGGGAGGAGAAGATGAGGAGAGGGAGAGGAAGAGGAGAGGGAGGCGGGGGTGATGGGAGTCCTGGGACTCCTGCTTCTGTCCATCGGGTCTTTGGGACCCGGCATATGCTAATGACGTGTCAAGCATGTGACGTCACGTCATTAGCATATACTGGGTCCCGACACAGAAGACGCGCTGGACAGCAGCAAGAGCAGGCAATGCAGGTAAGTGAGGGGAGGGAGGGTTAATTGGAGAGGGGGAAATGGAGGTGGGAGGATGAGGGGAGGGAGAGGAGAGGGAGAGGATGAGAGAAGGGAGAGGATGAGGGGAGGGAGAGGATGAGGAGAGGGAGAGGATGAGGAGACGGAGGGGGTGATGGGAGTCCTGGGACTCCTGCTGCTGTCCATCGGGTCTTTGGGACACGGCATATGCTAATGATGTGATGCGCATGTGACGTCACATCATTAGCATATCCCGGGTCCCGACACAGAATATGCGCTGGACAGCAGCAAGAGCAGAGCAATGCAGGTAAGCGAGGGGAGAGTTGATGGGAAGGAGGGGGGAGGCACTGGGGGTGCTGCGAGGCTGGGGGGCGAGTTCTCCCCTGGCAGGAACCAGGTAGTGCTGCGGGCCTCCTGGTTATGGGCCGCAAACAGCTGACATTGCAGTTGCGGCCCGTACTGCCTGTCCCGCCTGTCCAGCGGGACGTTGGGATAAGCACCTACGGCGCACATCTCCACCAGCGCAGTGAGCGCGCTTGTCGTACGGGGTTGTAGGGATGACACATTCTGGGCCCCCTCCTTACCAGAGCAGCCCCCTCCCCAGTATATATACACACAATGGGGCCCCAGAATAAAACCCCCTCCGTATACCGGCCCTGCACTCACCTCCTCCGGCTCCTGTGTCCTCCCCAGGTCTCCTCTCTCAGCCTCCCCTATACAATGCCAGACCCCCACTCCCAGCCCCGACAAACAGCACAGAGCTGGGGGCTCGCACAGAGCGCGGGGAGTGCTGGTAGATGGAGTTCTGAAGTCACCACGGCGAAGGTGTGGAACCCACCCAGGGACTACAATTCCCAGCATGCAAAGCGCAAGACTGAGCCAGGCATGGGGCACAGACCACTGGGAGCTGGAGACCAAACTGTATAGGTAAGAGCGAGCGGGGAGAGGCAGAGGACTACAATCCCAGGAGGCAACGCGGCTTCGCGAGTGCCTCAGTTGCTGGCAAGGAGCGCCTTTAGATATGCGAGCCTGCAGCGTTAGCAATGACCCGCATGCTCACAACTATATATGTGATGTATATATGTATGTATATATATTTATGTATGTATGTATATATATATATATATATATATATAGTTGAATAATCAGAGTATTGCAGTGAATAGTGATACCTTTTTTATTGGACAAACGTATTCATAATAAAGCGACGAGCTTTCGAGAGATAATGCCTCTCTTTATCAAGTCAAAAAGCGATACTGATACAAGTATGAACTAGAAACAGCAAACAGAAAGAGGTGGAAAACGTCTCTGGAAAACTCTTCAGATAACACAGGATTCATAAACCTATCTAACCATCAGCTAACACAACCAGAGATCTCTGTTCTCTCTAAAGGACTATCATTCTGTCCAAGCACAAACCTGGATAAAATTCAATTATACTCTGACCTGAAAGAATTCTTCAGGAGACTGAGACTTACAGAATATTTCTACAACAAAGATGATACCACACCATCACTGGATTATAACAGCAGGAAAAAGAATACACAGTTCACTCCATCACCTGGACGCAACCCCAAACTGGATAGTTACATAGAAAGCTTTCACCTGAGAACTACATCCTTAATAACATCCCAACAGAAAAGAGACTTATACAATCTCTCTCCATCAGAAAGAGCTGCCATAAAAAGCTTAAAATCAAACCCTAACATCACTATTAAACCAGCAGACAAAGGAGGCGCAGTTGTAATCATAAACACAGAGGACTACATACAAGAAGGTAACAGACAACTGACAGACAATACCTACTACAAAAAATTGAACAAGGACCCTACCGAGGAATACACCATCCAACTAAGAAAACTCATTCAAACGTTCCCTAAGAATGTGCAGCACGAATTGGAGCAGCTTATACCCACCCATCCTACAACTGGGACTTTCTACATGCTGCCAAAGATCCACAAGCCAGGCAATCCAGGGAGACCTATTGTTACAGGTATGGACACACTGACTGAACAGTTATCTGGCTTGGTTGAAAACATCCTTAAGCCACTAGTTAAAAACACTGACAGCTAAATACAGGACACCACTGACTTCCTTAACAAACTCAGTCAGATTGAGGGCCTACCTGCCAACACACTACTGGTAACCATGGATGTTGAATCCCTTTACAGCAACATCCACATAAAGATGGCACCGAGGCATGCATGAAGTTTCTTTCTACACATAATCAGAATCACAAATATAACCCTGATACCATTGTCAAACTACTAGAATACATTCTGACCCACAACTACTTCACCTTCAACCAGCATGTTTACCTACAAATAATGGGGACCGCAATGGGCACGAAAATGGCACCACAATATGCCAACCTATTTATGGCCGACCTGGAAAAGAGATTCCTGTCCACATATGTCCACAAACCTTACAGATACTACCGTTACATAGATGACCTGTTCATCATATGGACAGAAGGGGAAGGAAAACTCAAAGACTTCCATAATTCGTTCAACACCCTTCACCCATCCATTCAATTTAAAATGGATTATTCCACAGAACAGGTTAACTTTCTGGATACCACTATTTCCATTACTAATGGCAAACTGAATTCATCTATCTATAGGAAACCTACAGACAGATGTAGTTACCTCCACAACTCTAGCTTCCACCCCTCCCACACTAAACAAGGGATAATTCATAGTCAAGCCATCAGATACCACCGCATATGTTCAAACACAGAGGACCGTGATGAACACTTAAAAACACTGTCTGCCTCCTTCAAACAAAAAGGTTACAAACCCCATATTATCACTCGGAAAGTAACCTCTGCCATCAGAACACCCCGGGAACACCTGCTGCAATACAAAACCAAAGAAACAACTTCACGTACCCCTCTGGTAACCACATACCATCCGGTTCTAGAAGGAATACGCAAAATATTTAAGGACTTACAACCACAACTCACAGAGGACACAGAATCGAAACATATATTCCCTAAACCCCCCATTCTTGCATTTAGGCAGCCACCAAATTTAAGACAAACATTGGTGAACAGAAGATTGCCAAATGAACAGCATATCAGAGAAAATGGCACCAAACCCTGCAATAAAAGTCGCTGCAAACTATGCCAACACATCTGCAAAGAGGACACAGCCACGCACAACAACAAGACCCACCACATCAGAGGCTCATATTCATGTACATCATCAAATGTAGTGTACATGATACAATGTACTGTATGTGAAAGGGGGTGCTACATTGGGGAAACCAGACAGAAACTACACATGCGAATGAACCTCCACCGAAGCTCCATCAAAAAACACCAGGAAGACAGCTATTGTACTCCAGTTGGACACCATTTCACCCAGGAGAACCACGCCATCCAGAACCTCAAAATAAAAGTACTCAGAGGGAATTTCAGAACTATCCAACAGCGGAAAACTTTTGAATTAAAAATTATTCAATTTTTTAATACCAAGGATTTTGGTATTAACCTCGATTTAGGTTTTCTGGCCCACTATCTTAATGTCCTATAGCTAACACATTCCACTTACCTCCCCCCCCCCCTTCTATTGCTGTTTTTGTAAGCTACATGCTATGCTTAAATTTATTGCTCTTTATTTCACTCTGCTGTATTCTTATCTACAACCTGATCTATAGACTTACTGACCTATCAGGACATTATTCACAGTGCTGGTCTGTTTCTCACTTAACTCTGGCCAATTAATTTAGTCTTTCTTGTTTTTCCAATTTTTTTTTTTTCCCACCTCTTTCTGTTTGCTGTTTCTAGTTCATACTTGTATCAGTATCGCTTTTTGACTTGATAAAGAGAGGCATTATCTCTCGAAAGCTCGTCGCTTTATTATGAATACGTTTGTCCAATAAAAAAGGTATCACTATTCACTGCAATACTCTGATTATTCAACTGGATTACTGGACATTCACGGCTACCTCACTCTTCATATATATATATATATATATATATATATACAGTATAGTATTCAATATTTTTATATTTTTTTTTATCATATTTTATAATATTTATATTATTATTATCAGCAATCATAATAACTATGATTCTTCTTATGATAGTTCAGTTACATGATGACTAGCATTGCAGCTATGTTCTTAACGTGTGTCTTCTACAAGCTACGGGTCAGTATAGTGTAAATGATTGTGGTACTAAGCCTTACATATTATATACTATATATAGAAATATATATATATATTTTTGTAAAATAACTTTATTTAAAATAAACAGAAATGCACACGATTACCTCACAGTGACGTGTATAATTATATAACCAAAGAGACATATTTCTGATTTTTAAACAGTAAAGGATATATTTATGGAAATGAAGTGAAGACTTTACCTACCACATATGCAATATTAGCCATGTGCCAGCTGCTCTGTTGTTACTCCAGCCACTAGGGTAGTAACAAGTAGTAACAAATCACTTACCACGATCTGATCCAAACTCCATTGTAGAATGCCCTCTATCTAATGGTGCAAGGAATGTATGGGGACTGTGGGCCCTATTTATTAGAGCAAGTTGTAGTTAAGGGAGCCCGTACATGTCTTTGTGATTCAATTGGCCTCTTCTTCCTACCCGCAATCGACTCTGTCCTATTTTCTCCTTTGATGTTTCAAGCCCATAAATGTCACACTAAAATCGCCAATTGCTATGCAATTGCTTCAGTTCCTCAAGCCTGCAATTGCTTTCAAATTGCACAACAGTGTCAAGCTCGAAAAAGTATCAAATCAAAAAGTATTTTTTCTGTTTTTATTTTTTAATGTTATATCAATCTTGGGAATCAAGTAGTTAATACATATCAGGCCACCCACATGGACTATAATAATTTCTTCATTCATTTTTATTGATTCCGAAATCGATAGACTGCGCATATCGGACCTCGAAAAGCTAATTGATTGACGTTTAAATGCCATGTTTTACTGACGTCATTATGGCGGTCTTGTTTACTATTGGCTGTTTCTAACTCCGGTCTTACGGGCTTGCCTAATTGATCATGATCCGGCCCTGAAATGCTACATAGGAAAGCATAGTTTACGGTTTTGGCTTTCGGCCATGTAGTTGCAGCCTTGTTTAACTGAATCGCTTTGTAACATTGCAAATTTGTAACCCGCAGACCTACATAAACAGGCATTGCACTTACGGGCTTGGAATTGAATGGGGGCCAAAGTGGTCCTTTAAGAACTCCAGCTGAGTGAGGCATCTAAAATGGAACTGAAGCTCACTGTAGAGTTCTTCATTTAGACATCTAAATATATAATAAGCATTCTCACAGTTATGATCCAATATAAGTTCTGAAGGTTTGGTGTCAGAATTGAATAACATCTTATGAAAAGAAGATCTAGGCAATATTATGTTTTCACATGTCAGGTTATCATGGCACCCATGCATTTTGTGTTTGTTTGTTTGGTGTGGTATTCTGTGAGCTATTGAGACTATGGGCAAAGGACAAATTAGCAGACCAAGCAATTAACCTGCAAGATATTAAACAGGACAAAGACGAGTCAGTAGAAAAATTTCACTCACGCCTCGCACAAGTCTTCACAGACCTTGAGTTTAGCCCACACAACAAGACACACACAGATGTTAAGTACAGCCTTTGTGTTAGGACTGAAGGAGTCGATTCAAAGAGGCTTATTGACATCCAGACCAGAATACAGAGTGTTGCCACTAGATACTCTACTGCTTGTTGCAAAGGGTCTGGAGTCAGCAGGGGCTATGCAACCTACATCATCAGCATCCAGAAAGACTGCCGCTCTCATGGTCAATTCTGAAGAGCCGGCACGGAAAGAAACAAGACAGTGTTTTAATTGTGGCAAGGTTGGACACCTTAGTAAGAACTGTAGAGCACCTAGAAAGCAGAGGCCTAAACAGCAGGGGGATGATGCTAATGAAGTGCCGAGGGTCCAGAATGCAGCATAGGACAGTGGTGAGCCTGTGTCAGTGTCCCCTGTTCTGGCAGTTTCTACAAGGGAAAATGGGGTGGGACCTAAAGCCATGGTGACACTACCAATAGAATGAACTCCCACAACTTTCCTAGTAGACACAGGAGCAGCCAGAAGTGTCCTAAGACAACAAGATCTGCCCGACTCATCTTACCTGTCTGAAATTGATGTTGCTTGTATAGGAGTTGACGGCATCCCCACATCCAATCATCTAACCCAACCGCTACAAATAGGCCCGTTCCCAGACCTGCTTGCTAGATTTGTAGTGTCCTCCACGTGCCCAATGAACTTGTTAGGTGCAGATGTACTCTCACGATTGCAAGCATCCATCTTGTTTACCCCGGATGGAACTATACGAGTATCTTCACCTTTAGCAGTTACTGACAAGTCAGCACTCTGCTCATTGACCATACTGCTACACATAGATGCTAAAAGTAGTGGTGACCAAGGCCCAGCCGACATCTTGGTTAAGATCCCGGCAACTCTTTGGTCACGAGGTCCAGAAGACATTGGACATCTGAGAGTGCCACCGGTCATAGTAAAACTGAAACCCGGAGAAGAGCTACCACGGAAACCACAGTATCCTTTGAAACAAGCACAGATTGATGCAATCTCGCAGCAGATACAAAGACTGGTACAGCAGGGGGGTGCTGGTCCCATGTACGTCACCATGCAACACGCCCCTATTTCCAGTAAAGAAGAAATTCAAGAAGGGAGAGCCAGTAAAATACCGTATGGTGCAAGATTTGCGAGCAGTCAATGAAGCAACCATATTAGATACTCCCATAGTACCTAACCCACACACTCTCCTTTCTGGAATACCTCCAGCAGCAACATATTTTACTGTGGTGGATCTGGCAAACGCTTTCTTTAGCATTCCTCTAGACCCTTCGTGTCAGTATCTATTTGCTTTTACACATGATCACAATCAATATAAATGGACAGTAATGCCCAAAGGGGCACAAAATTCGCCTAGCCAGTTTGCCAAAGCCATGAATCTCATCCTTGACTCTTGGCAACAAGCAAACCTTGACCGTGTACTTTTGCAGTATGTTGATGATCTCTTACTTTGTGCTGAAGACCTTCCTACAGTCACACGGACATCAGAAAGCTTACTAAGACATTTAGCAGAGCAAGGATGCAAGATGTCCAGAGAGAAACTACAATGGTGTCAAGAGACTCTGCCTTTCTAAAGGAGTGCGTCATCTCACACGCAGCCGTGTCAGAGCTATAGAAGAAATGTCTGTACCAGAAGGACACAGACCCCTGCACGCTTTCTTGGGGCTTATATTCGACTGCAGAGCATGGATTCCAGAGGCATCTCTTCTAATGCAACCTTTGTATGATGTTGTAAAGACTGAACCCTTTCAGATGACACAGATAGCCCTGGACAATTTCTACACTCTGAAAAAGGCTATCTTCTCAGCCCCTGCATTAGGGCTGCCAAACTATGACCTACCTTTTAAGCTGTTTGTATCAGAAAGAGAAGGGCATGCAATGGGAGTCTTGACACAGTCCCATGGAAGCAGACAACGCCCCATTGGCTACTTCTCATGTCACCTAGATGCTGTAGCACGAGGAGGCCCATCGTGCCTCAGAGCAGTCTTGGCAGCTTATGCCTTGCTGGACAAAACAAGTGACATAATTCTTGGATATCCCCTGACAATCCTTGCTCCACATGACATTGCTGCTTTCATACACCAGACACAACCAAAGCACCTAACAGCAGCTAGACACCTTCGTCTACAATGTTCACTTCTCCTGCCAGACAATGTTACATTACAGAGATGCTATGTGCTTAATCCATCTACTCTCGTGCCATTTCCCGAGGGGGGAGATGAGGAGGAAGAATACTTCTGGTACAGTCTGTATTTGAATCCAAAGCCAGAGATGAGTTTAGATGTGAAGAGTCATTTACTAGGACGCATTGCCAGCCATATAAAAGCAGACGAAACCCAAGACTCTCTGCCTTTTACACTGTGGAACAAGCAATCCCCAGGACGAGATCTTCAATATGAAGCAAACCTTATGAAGTTGAAAAAAGTCACCTTGAAGCTAATGACACTGTACAGTGATGCAGCAGGTGATAGTGCACTCACGGTAGAGCTTCCATTAGAAGCAGAATCGCTCTACAAGCACTGGGATACAGCTGTCCCACACATAGCATTGACAAAGTCTGCACAAAGCACATGGAGCTCACTGGGGGCCGTGGTAAAATGGTGGGAATCTGCAGATGAGGAGGAGTTAGAAGAAGAAGGAGTAAGAAAGAAAATCCTCAACTGGGAACTAGATAGTTTTCCCAAAATACAAGCTAAGGACCCATATGCTGTCCCAGGATTAACAAATCCACCTCATGACTGTCTTCAGCAGATGGAAATGGAAACTTCACATCTTGCAAACGTAAAGGAACTTGCCCTGACAGATCCAGACATCCCTCTGTATGTAGATGGGTCAAGATATGCTGATGAGAGTGGGAAGTATCATACAGGATATGCTGTAACCACGGAAAAAGATGTGATGCGAGCCTTCTCATTACCTCCCACCATGTCAGCACAAGAGGCAGAGTTGATAGCATTTACTAAAGCCTGTGAAATCGCAGCAGGAATTTGAGCTAATATCTACACAGACTCAAGCTATGCCTTAGGAGTGACCCAAGACTTTGGGATAATTTGGAAGGCCAGAGGATTCATGACAGCTGTAGGCACTCCAGTGAAGCATGATAAAGCCATATGCGAGCTGTTGGATGCGTTAGCACGCCCAAAGGAGGTGGCCATACTGAAGATTAAAGCCCATGGGAAGCTAAACTCAGATGAAGCACGAGGAAATCATCTAGCAGATCAGACGGCTAAAAAGGCAGCAATGAAATCACAGGAAATGGACAAGAAAGAGATGAATGAAGACATAAAATTATTTACAATGCAAACTCTACCTACAGATTTGAAGCTACTCAAAGAACTACAGAAGACTGCAAATCCAGAAGAAATAAACAGATGGAAGACAAAGGGAGCAACCCTTAAAGATGGACTATATGTTAATAATTTAAGATTGTGTTTACCAAAAAGCCTGTATCCAGCAACAGTACAATGGGCCCATGGACCAGCACACTTGTGAAAGACTCTCATTAATGCTTTAATAGGCAAGTACTATGTGGCCGCAGGCATCACTACCCTCACAAATAACTATTGCAAGTCCTGTAGCATCTGTGCCAAGTGCAATGTAGGTCGAACTGAGAGACCTCCACAAAAACATCTGGCAAAATCATTGTACCCATTCCAGAGGATACAAATTGACCACATACAAATGCCAAGAAGTGGCTGGTTTGAATATGCGTTGGTCATTGTGGACATGTTCTCAGGGTGGCCAGAAGCTTCCCCAGTTGCAAATATGACAGCAAAGCGATTACTTACTCTGACTATACAAAATCCTAGTCCCATAGATGCTGACACATATTTGATGGGAGCATGGAGTAGGGGGGAAACTACAAAGTTCTCGGGTAAATTTAAGTTAACAGACTTATACAAGTATCCCGACTTGCCACTTGTGTTACAGATATTGCAACCAGGCCCCCAGAACATTGGAACAATGACTGCTACTGGTGACCCAATATATGAGGATATCTTAGCTACTGAAATACTCAGACCTCAATGTATAGCTGGAATGGATGAAATATAATGTCAAAGAAAATAACAAAACTAATTGTTATGTCTGTGGCCATGCTAGGCCCCATTTGGGTACTGTTCCACTCACCATACCTTTACTAGAAGAAAGATGTTTTCTGGGCCTGTTTAAAAATAAACATAGCTACCTAAGTAGATGTGAACAATGGAGAAAGACATACCCTATGATAACCAATAACCCCCATCCAGGTGAGGGTATAACTATATATCCAGGAAATTACACATGTTACCGTAGGAATGTTTCATCATGGGTCATCCACATTACTGATTAATCAGACACAGGCCTTGGGAGATATATACTGGCTGTGTGGGGACATGAAGCTTAGAGTCAGACTATAAGGAGTATGGCGGGGAGAATGTACTCTGGCTAAGGTCATAATGCCACTCCATATTGTCCTAACTTATTATGGTGACCCATCTGACACTCCTCAAACACAACCTAGAAGGAAAAGGCATGCTTCATCATCTGAACCTCGAGAAAGTTTTGATTCACATGTGTACATTGATGCTATAGGAGTCCCAAGGGGGGTGCCTGATGAGTTTAAAGCTCGAAACCAGGTAGCAGCAGGATTTGAGTCACTCATACCAATGATTGGAGTAAATAAGAATGTTGCCTGGATTAATTATATTTACTATAATCAGCAACGGTTTGTTAACTATACCATGAAAGCCTTAAAAGGTATTGCAGAACAGTTAGAAGCTACATTACATATGACTTTCCAGAACCGCATGGCATTAGACATGATTCTTGCAGAGAAAAGTGGAGTATGTAAAATGCCTCCTGCCACTAGCACATGTTATATATTCCCGATAATACAGGACCAAACAGTAAGATCACTCTGGCCATACAGAAACTAGCCAAGAGTTGAAGGACAATTCTGGTACCATAGACTACTGGGACTCATGGTTTGGTTGGATGAATGGTTGGCAAAAGGTTTTGTTACAAGTTGGGATGGCTATCCTTGTTGTTATAGTTCTACTTGCCTTCCTCTTATGCTGTATTGTTCCCTGTATGCGTACCTATTTACAGAATGTGATGGAAAAGGCTTCCCCCACTTTTGTGCATCAGGACCTAGACACAGATCTTTATGGACAGAATGATGTCTGCAAGACGTCTCATGTTCTAATGCAGAAGGTAAATGGTTCTAAGGAGAGTGTTTTGTAAGTGTATCACACCTAAGGACTATGGTCCATACTCTAGACTAGCTACACTATTAGTTAATAGAGACTTTTTAGGTTTTCCTATGCCGCATAGGACATAGGGTAGGATTGACGTTAGGTCATGGCAAGCCCGATCAAACGAAGATATGTACCTATGTCTCACCCACACGCAATGCTTCCAACATCCGGAAATAGAAACCACAGAGAATAGTGTTCCGGAGGGACCATAGTCAAGAAGAATATGTACTTGTCTGACATCCGGTATTAAGCAAGGATGTAATAGTTACTAACTTTGATCTATTAACTATATGATGAGCACCTATTGGTACCACAAACATAATATGTCATTTTAGGGGAACTGTTATGGACTGGAATCTGTATAAAATGCATTTTGTGTTTGTGTCCTACTTATATATTTTATCTTCACAGTATTATCACGTAACCAAAAGCTTTATTAACATTGTTGATTATGGAGGACTCTAAGATGGAGGATTCACCACTTCCGCATACAAGATGTCTATCCAGGATGACGACAGCTACCACACCTTGGACATTAGAAGGAGAATGCCATCTTCGACCTCTTGACCAATGGGGAGGAAGACTCATCCCCCTGTGGGATGACACTTGAAGACTACTTAAACCACTAACTCAATACCTGACCGAGATCCCGTAAAAGCGGACACCTTGGAACCAATGAATTGTCTCATTAACCTGATGTTTTGCTTAGTTGCAACATTTATCTGTTAAATGTTATATATGGCACCTGATTCAATAAACAGTAGGCGAGAGAAAGCTTTATACCAGAACTCTGTGTTGGTGTATTATTTCTCTAAGGTGTGCACACTATATACATATTGGTGATTTGGCCAGGGACAGATATCTCTGAGGACTACTTTGTTTCTTTCCAAAACAATAGTGCTTCGCACTTTACATCTGATCCCTTTCCTCTCCAACTAATGCATAACTTTCTACTTGACACAACTTCATTCCTATGTATCTTTCACTTACTTATGAACCTTGCTATTCCTTATCTACTCTTCCCTATGTCCATTAACTTTAGATTGGAAGTGGCGAGTTTCTAATCTTGTGGGGGCCTTTGGGAAGAAATCAGTTTTTACAAGACTTTACGCTCAAAACAGGGCCCTCCATTTTCTGTCGTTGTCAATATTACATACTGTATTTTTTGTGTTCTTCTTCCCTGTACAGCGCTACGGAATATGTTTGCACAATACAAATAATAGATAATTATACTTATCATAATATTCCCACATCAGGACAAATTAGACTTGGCCATCATTATCATCTGGCAGATGATTAGCTTGTACGAGATAACAATGCATAACATGTTAACATGTGTGCCGACATACCTGCATCTGTTGGTGGCTGCTCATATGGCATATGTAAGGTTTCCACTAATATATTATTTGTGTGTTTGTATTCCAGATCACGGTCAGAACAAGGCATGAAGATAAACATCCTGAAATTCCATGGCCATGTCAATGTCCTCATGTATGTGCATGTGTCCGTTTCATTGCTTTGTTGGATGCAGTGTAATATCTGATTACCTTGACTGAATAACCGATATGTGTCACAAGACAATTTCACTATACAATGCAGATGTGATGTGACATCTGTCAGCTGATGTTCCTGGTATATCCACAGCATGTGTATGCTCACATACTCTATATCTCGATTCATATGTACCTATTGCTTTAGACATTCTATCCTCACCTCTACTTGGACTGTTGTGAAGCCTGCAGCACAAACCCTTCCAGATCTCTTCTTCAGTGCTGATGTGACCCTCCCTGTACATAAGAGTAAATCCAGGCTTGTGACTTAACAGTTAATGAGGTTACGTTAATTTTCAGTTATGCATATGCAAAAACAGTGAGTATAGATGCTCAATCAGAGAACAAACTACCCCTGATATTGCCTGGTTTGTTGGGAGTTCTCTGGAATAAGTAGCATCTGACTGATATGGTCCTGGTCAGGTCCCCATCTTTTTGACCAAGGTTATTTATGTAGGGGCTGCTTATTGTTGCGTGAGAACTGACCTCATGGGCTCATAGCATTCACTGATTGAGCACTTATACTTCTGACGTTGCATTGGAGTGTCTGTTTAACATACAAGCCTACATTTTGCTCTCCCCGTATGTATATCACCTTATTCTAGACTATTGTGGTCTTTCCTTATTGACTGTTATATATGTAATAACAATAATGATATAAATGATATTGGCTCATGTTGGCTGATACATTGTAAATCCCCTGATCATCTATATCAATGTAATTCCCCCTGCCTGCATTCTGCTCTCATATCCCTATTTCCCTTTGTTACTTGGACTTTGTATCCTACCCCCCTCCACCATGATCCTTTGCATACCTGTTTAGATTAGATTAGTCAACCTGTGGCTTTGTGGCAAGCTTGCTTTGTTAATTTTTGTAAATAGTAAATATGATTTATCCGAGATGTTGTTTGTGTGTGCCTCACCAATGTTGATACCATAGCATTTCTGTAACATCAATGAAAGGACCTTCATACTCCACATCTGTGCTCTGCACCATCAGTTAGGGGTGTCAATAGAATTTTCACAGTGTGTTTGCATTACTGATTTCAACCATGATGGAAGGTTGGTATTGACAATCCATATGACACAAATATGAGACAGGTAAGTGGCTCACATCATGACAGTGAACATGCAGTATCTAACAAAAGTGAGTACACCCGTCACATTTATGTTAATATTTTAGTATATCTTTTCATGTGACAACACTGAAGAAATGACACTCTGCTACAATGTAAAGTAAATTTGCTGACCCATCAATAACGCAATGCACCATTGGAACAAAAGTGAGTACACCCCTAATTTTAAATGTCCAAATTGGCACAAAATGTCAATAATTTGGTGTGGCCACCATTTTTTGCTAGCACTGCCTTAACTCTCATGGGCAGGGAGATCACCAGAGCTTACCAGGTTGCCACTGGAGTCCTCTTACACTCCTCAATGTTGACATCACAGAGCTGGTTGATGCTAGAGATCTTACACTCCCCCACCTTCAGTTTGAGGATGCCCCACAGATGCTCAATACGGTTTAGGTCTGGTGACAAGCTTGGCCAGTCCATCACCTTTACCTTCTTTAGCAAGGCAGTGTCATCTTGGAGATGTGTTTGGGATAGTTATGTTATGCTGCCCTATAGCCCAGTCTCACAAGGGAGGGGATCATGCTCTGCTTCAGTATGTCACAGTACATGTTGGCATTCATGGTTCCCTCAATGAACGACCAAGACACTCCCACCACCAAAAGGATACTTCTATACTGAGCAAAAGTATTTGAAATAATCCCTAAATTTACGAGAAATGGATAAGGCACAACAAACACAAAAACATTTATATGAGATGAAACCCTCAGTTTGAACATAAACAGTGATGCAGAGCGAGGGGAGGCAGCATCTGACATGCATATAGGGGGAATCCACACAACATATTATATAAAACATATATATAGATATATGTGTATATACTGTATGTTTGGTCTTGGCCTGCATGCGTGCTGCCAGCACTGGGGAGCTAAAGTTCATTGAGGGAACCCATGAATGCCAACATGTAGAGTGACATACTGAAGCAGAGCATGATCCCCTCCCTTCAGATTGCAGGGCAGTATTCCAACATGATAACAACCCCAAACACACCTCCAAGACAACTACTGCCTTGCTAAAGAAGCTGAAGGTAAAACGTTGATGGACTAGCCAAGCATGTCACCAGACCTAAGCCCTATCGAGCATCTGTGGGGACATCCTCAAATCAAAGGTGGTTGAGTGCAAGGTATCTAACATCCACCAGCTCCATGATATCATCATGAAGGAGTGGAAGTGGAAGAGGACTCCAGTGGCAACCTGTGAAGCTCTGGAGAACTCCATCCCCATGAGGGTTAAGTCAGTGCAGGAAAATAATGGTGGCCACACAAAATATTGACACTTTCACTTAGGGGTGTACTCACTTTTGATATTTACCGTGAATGAATATCTCCATGTGTCAGAAACACGAATATCATGCATTACTGGAATCAAACTCAGGAACATTACCTCCACCCTCAGCTGCACTAGTGGCTGTTACCCCAAATAATCCCTCCATTAGGGAAAACCAGGGCTGGTATATTGAAGGAAGAAGTATGTACTAATACAATAACGTTGTTTTGTAACATTCATCTGGTGTTTAACAATCATTGTGAGTGGAGGTATTGGACATATATTTTTTTGATTGCTAACAATTCTGACAAGTATATTTCTTCACACTGGATTTACATGGTTATTGCTGCCTCATATCTCTAGTCACAACCAGATATCTTACAGTGCAATTCAATGTCAGTTATCTATCTGTGTGGGGTAAATGTGCGTGCATATGAGGGTGTGAAGGTGTATACGGTACTTACATTGCAGGCTTTCTGACCCACCCGAGTCCCCCAGGCCAAGGATGCCCATGACTGCCGCTGGCTCTATCATCTCCTTGATTGTGGCGTCCCAACCGGGTTAGGTAAAGGTAGCAGGAGGTCCACCACCGGTTCCACGGGTCCCATTAGCCTCGTCCGCCATCTTCTTTTTTACCTGCTTGCGGCAGTCCTTGTACTGGTGCTGGCCAGCCTGCCAGTTCCGGTTGGCATGACCCAGTGCAGAGACTTCGGCAGCAATTGCCTTCCAGGCATCTGTCCTCTGCCTGGGCCTCACCTCACACCTGCCGGTTAATATCGGGTGGTGGGCATGTACTCCTTTTTAGGAGCGTATAAATCTCCTGAGGATGAAAGTTGGCTGCTCTTTTTTGTACAACAGCAGCTTGCTGGCCAGCCTGTGGCTGGGGTCCCTGCTCTACCTGCACTGCCTTCTCTCTCTCCCTCCATCTCTCCTCCTCTCTCTCTTTCTCTTTCTCTTCAAAATTCCTCCAACTCCAAGACCTGTGTGTCCACTTGCACAGTATACAACACATTCACAAATTTAGGAATTTCCCGCACTTTTAAACTATTTGCGGCCTTGATTGGCGTCTTCCTATTGGTTAATTGATTCCAGTTGGAGCCAAGAAAACCAGGTTTACGGGCTTGAGACTTCTGGCCTTAACTAACGCCTGGCTGCATTTCAAGCCCGCAGTCGTTGCGACCTCTAAGGCCGTGGCGACCCCCTAAGGCCGTAGCTCCTTGCTCAAGTCCGTACGGGCTTGGAGGGTGATTGACCTGCAAGCCCTTAGCTCGCTATTCAAACCCGTGCGGGCTTGCATGAAAGATAGAACACGGAGATTGAACATGAGATTACATTTCTTTATTTGCAGATTTGAGAGTAGGGGAATGTTGAGCTATTAATTCTAAGACCAAACATCACTTTCACTTTTAATAAAAGTACAGGATGGCTTTTCTATGCTACGATTTGTAAGTAAGCCATGTACGACCCGTGGGTCTATTTTGCCCATTTACGGACTTGACGGAGGCTAATCACGCAGCCGTTGCAGGTCTGATGTGCTCCAAGCCCGTGGGACTCTGGACAGGGAAATTGAACATGAATTACAATAAAAATTATTTTCAGATTTGAGTGTAGGGGAATGTTGTGCTATGAATTCTAACACCTCCAATCACTTTCACGTCTCATCGAAGTACAGGATGGCTTTTTTAGTGTAAGTAATCTGTGGCTCGGTTGTAGCTAATTACGGCCTTGACGAAAGGGTTCACGTAGCATTTGAATAGCAACCTTGGCTTTTTTTGCGGCCGAAACTCTTGCGGCCGTGTAAGATCAAAGGCTTTCATGCTGCACGGGCGGATAACAGGGCGCCGTCAGCAAGCCTGCAGGAGCCCTCGGCCGCAAGGGAATAGGATATGCAGGTAGGCTGCGGCCGGTCCTTGCAGCTACGCATCTCCTACGGCTGTTAATTGAATGAGGCCCCATGAGAACTTTACATCCTTCCATTCTACCAAGATTTTCTGAATCTGTTTCCAGATCTTTTCTAAGTTGACTTTCAAAATCTTATTAACTTTAAATGATATATCTATACCCAAGTGACTTATTTTATTGGAATTCCATTTAAAATAAAACAAACATTTTAATACTGTTCTTTCCTCTAAGCAGAGTTCCCTCATAATAATATCTGATTTCTCATGGTTTACCTTATAATATGAAAGTCTTCCAAATTCTTTAAAGAGAGCATCAAACGCTGCCAAAGATTGAATAGGATTCTTCAGAATGAATCAGATCATCCACGTATATATAGCAATTTTATACTCTTTAACTACTATTTTTACACCCTCGATATCCTTTGCTTCTCTTATTTTCATTAAAAGAGGTTCCACATAAAGGTTAAAAAATATGGGGGACAGGGGGCACCCCTGCCTAGTCCCATTTCTTATTGGAAAAAAGGGAGATTCATAGTTTGAACTGCTGATCTTATCCGATGGATTAGTATAGAGCACCATAATTGCTTTGGTAGCAAATTCGCCTAAACCCTACATATCCAATGTAACTTTAAGAAAGTCCCAGCTGACCCTGTCAAATGCTTTAGTAACAGTAACATTTCTAACACACACATATGTGTATGGCCTCCCCAAGAAGCTCATCTTAAGTCCAAGAAACCAAACCCAAAAAAAAGGAAAATAACATCCATTTACACAAAATGATGTAAACTAACAACCGTGACAAACAGACATATTTAGCATGCAGCTCAATGTTTGCTGTTTCTCTACTTTTACTACAGACTCTGCATCAACAGCGTCACTGGACATTTTGCAGCGTGGACTGTGAAAGCTGATTCATTGACAACGACACAACCAAAGAAGATGTAAGAGACAAAAATACATTACATTCACAAAACTACCATGCTCTTGCAAAAAATAAAAATATTCAATTAACCATTTTTCTTTGTCTTTACAAACAGACACTGCTGAAAGACTCGCCAATCAACATTGACAGTAGGGGACCCTCTGTCATTCCTACAGGAAAAATACTTCAATCAAGGTATAGTATAACAAGTTAAAACAAAATATACAAATTTCTTAAATCTTAAATTTTTTAAACCCAAAACACCAGACTGAAAGTAAAAGTGGCAAAGAAAACCTGTTTAATAGCCAAAAACACAGGAACACAAACTAGAAATAAAATAGAAGTGGCAGACACAAAACAGGATAGTATAACAAATACTGGGAACATGTACAAAATTAACCCACAATTCCTCTTTAGTGTTCAAAAAAATATAACACTGACCCATAACCAAAACGCAGCATATAAAAGTGGTGCACACAAAAGAGGATAGTTAAAGAAACATTGCTAACATACAGAAAATACGCATAATGGCCTGTTGGATGCCCACCAACATCAAAATTAAAAGAGAACAAAATTAGAAGGCTGTATGAAACAAAACAAAATAAAAACACTCTATCCCCCCAAAAAAAACAAATAAAAACATAACGAAAATAGAAGTGGTGGACACTAAACAGGATCCAATACTAAATATTGTAAATGTATCAAACATTAATATAACATTCCTGTTTCAGCTCCAACAACATATAACCCTGACTGATAAGCCAAATGCAGCATAACAAAACTGGGAGACGCAAAACAGGATAGTTCAACAAACATTGCTAATATATAGAAAAAATGCAACTAACATTAGTGTTTAGTCTGCAACAAACTACAACCATAACCAAAAAAAAAAAATCTATCAATACTAAATAGACCCAGAACAAACAGGATAGTACAATCAATATTTCAAAATAAGAATAATACATTTTTGCAAAAAAAAAATGAAGATGCTGTTGTTCCAAAACAAAATGCAATAAAACAACATTTGTCTTTGTTTTTCCAACAGACACTGCTTGAAGACTGTCGGACCATTTACAACACCGGATCCAGAGATATTTACCGACAACTAACAATTCAAACAAGGTATAGTACAAGTGGAAAAATAGAAAAAACAGCAACAACAACAAAAAAAAAAGCAATGACAACCGGAAAAATGTACACAACCAACAAACAACGCTAATGAAGCACGCCAAAAAACAGCCTCAGAAAATATTAGTGACACATTTCAAGTGTAAGAAGCAAGCCTCTTTTACCTACCCCAACCTCTAACCCAGAAATTAAAAGTAAGATCCCAAAACTCAAATACACAAAACAAGATAGTCCAACAAATAATGTTAACACATTACAAATTTAACAATAAATCCACTTCTCAGGGCCATAAACTACAACATTAAAACCACAACCTAAATACACACACAAACTAAGATGCTATAACTAATATTAGTAACACATAGAAAAATAGACAATAAAGGCTCTTTTAGGAAGCACACCCTATATCCCCAAAAATAGAAGATATGCCCACAATTACAACAAGCACATACGCGAAACACAAAGAAAATAGAAATGATTGCAACATTTAACACATTTCATCCAAAATTCATCTGCCTCTCCTACAATTATAAGCCAAACTAAAAACATAAAAACCGAAAAGGAACCTCCCCTCCAAAAAAACAAAAAAACACATACATTTTACACAATAAACACATTTCAATTAGAAGAACCTATCATCCTAAACAGACTAAAAAAATCGATAATCACAACACTGTTGCACAGAACAAACCATTGTAAGTAACTCAACTAATAATACATTTCTTTGATTTACAGATTAAGATGGCTGATACAGACAACAAACAAGAGAAGATAAGACCCCAAACTAGAGAACGACAAAAAAGATGGGCCAACCAGCAGACGCCCGAGCAGAAGGAATTTTGAAGAGAAAAAGAACGCAAAAGACTTGCAAGCAAAAGACTGTCAGCTGAAAAATTGAGATCTACACCAAAGAAAGCTATAAAAAAGCAAAAGCATTTAGAACCTGTTCCAGAACAATCATCTAACATTTCTAATGATGAATTACAAACTGAGACTGATATATGCTCTTCAAATCGTCCTTTACTTAAATATTTAGCAGTAGAGGTTCATAGTTGTGGAGATATGAATATTCTTTGTCAGTTTTGTGAGGCTTATCATTTCAAACAGGAAAGACTCAGAGATGGCCAGTTTATTAGTTGCTGTCAAAAAGGCAAGGTCAAACTTCCAGAACGACAACAATTCCCACAATATTTACAAAGCATTATGACTGAGCCTGCTTTTCCCAACTTCAACAATTTCAAAACTAACATAAGATTATACAATAGTGCCATATCCTTTGTATCTATGGGGGCAACATTAGCTGCTAATGTGCCAGGACATGGCCCTTACTGCTTTAAAGTGCAAGGCCAAATTTACCATCGCACTTCACATTTACATCCAGAGGAAGGAGAGCAACAAAAATTTGCTCAACTATATGTCCTAGATACCATGGAAGCTGTTGACCAACGTATGCAGCTTCAAGAAAATAAAAAATGCCTATCCTGTGTTTTCATAGAGCTAGATCAAATTATTGCCAATAATCCCTACACTCAACCTTATAAAAAATTAGCTGAAGTAGAAAAGGAAAAACAACTTCATGCAGAAAAACATCAATTGCCAATGCCAAAGGTCAACATGGTGCTTAAAAGAGATCGACATACTGATGTAACTGGAATTTAACCTTCTTAATTGTATATACATAATATTGGGTGAACTCTTTTCACAATGCTGCAGAGCTATTGAATTTATAATAGATCTTAAATAGTACTTTTATAGTACAGTAGACTCCCGGTTAACGGCACCCATGGAGATTGGTAGATGCCTCATAAATGTAATTTCTGGTTGCTTGAGAGTTACATATAAAAGAGGCCGAGATTAGCTGCACATAGGATGCTCTGCTAAGTATATGTGTCAGTGAGTGCTGTTCTAGCAGCAGCTTTCACTCCTCACTTACACACAGGTACATTCGGCTGGAGGGTGCAGTGCTGAACCCGGGGAATGTAACGCCAACACTGCCCTGACTCAGTCACTCATGCCTTGGGAATGTAACGCCAACACTGCCCTTGCTCAGTCTCTCATGCCCGGGGAATGTAACGCCAACACTGCCCTGACTCAGTCACTCATGCCTGGGGAATGTAACGCCAACACTGCCCTTGCTCAGTCTCTCATGCCCGGGGAATGTAACGCCAACACTGCCCTGGCTCAGTAACTCATGCCCAGGGAATGTAACGCCAACACTGCCCTGGCTCAGTCACTCATGCCAGGGAATGTAACGTCAACACTGCCCTGACTCAGTCTCTCATGCCCGGGGAATGTAAAGCCAACATGCCCGGGATATGTAACCCTAACACTGCCCTGGCTCAGTCACTCACGCCTGTCTACTTCCAGATAAAATCAAACTGCAGAGACGTACAGTGGATGAAATCCAGGTGCCTGTAAGCATTTTGTGGCATCATAACCTGGCTCCTGGCATTTGTTGAGCCCTGTAAATCTTAATTTGTATTTAAAATACATGATTCCATTTTTTCTGGTTGCTTGAGGGTTCGGATTGCTGTAATCATGTCAATAAGAGTGATCTTTTACTTTACTATCACTCTGTTCCTTTTGATAGGATTGAGTTGTGAATTAGGGTGGGAGTAATTATACAGTAATGGCTTTTATTAAAAAATGACGGCAATAAAAAGTGAAGCCTGGCAATGCTGGTTGCCACACAATGGGAGCCTCCCCCTCTACTTTACTGGCCTCGCGATGAGCGTCTTTTTGGTGCTCATCATGGGCCTCGCAATTAGAGCCTTTGGTGCTCATCACAGGCATTGCAATGAGGGCCTTTGGCGCTCATTGTGAGCTTCTCCCCTCTACCTCTCCCACCCTCGACTTTATTGGCTTAGCGATGAGCGCCTTTGGCGGCGCTCTTCAAGGGCCTCACAATGAGCGCCTTTGGCGCTTATTGCGAGTTTCTCCCCCTGTCTACATCCTCCCTTGTTTCTCATCCCCCCCTTGTGTCTCCTTTCCCCCCTGTGTTTTTACCCCCCTCCCTCCTCTGGGTCTCTTGTCCCCCTCTCCCTGTCTCTTCCCCCTCCCCTGTGTATCTTTCCCCGTCCCCCCTCTGTCTCTTTCCCCCATTTCCCTCCCCTGTGAATCTTTCCCCCTCCTCATCCTCCCGTCTCTTCCCCCCTTCTCTCCCTCCCCTGTGTCTCTTTCCCCCTCCCCTGTGTCTCCTTCTACATTTGACATTTACGGGTGTGAAAATATTTGCGTGCTTGAGGAACTGTAGCAATTGAATAGTGATTTTGCGATTGTAACTGTTGCGAGCTTAAAAGATTAAACGCTTAGATGGGTTGTAAGTAACTATTTTTACAACCGCAGGGATTTTAAGCCTGTAACCCGTAGATTGTTTGCAGTTCGCAAAAAAAAGACGCCAATTGAACAGCAAATTAGTTTACGGGCTCCTGTAAACAACGACAGCTCAATTGAATCAAGGCCATAGTATACCATAAAAGTGCACTATTTTTACTAAATAGTAACTCCTTCAGATATTCTAAATATCTTCAGTCATTTAACCACAGATTCTGTTTTTTGTTCCCACCAAGTACTCAGTCTCTATCTCCACCAGCCTGGTGGCATCACGTACTAATTCCATATGAAAGAACATTCATTTCTAATTCCCTACAGGTGGATATTTAATTTTAGTTTTCCCATGAACCTTTTTCCACCCATTAAGAAATAGATCTCCATTGACCCTATATACATTTAGTTTTGCAATGTATGATTCCTTTCTTTGTTATGTGCTTATAACGTTTTCCCAATTGTTTCCACCCAGGGAGAAATAGATCTCCATTGACCATTTTCCTTTTGTCCTGTGTGATTCAATGGAGATCTATTTCTCCCTGGGTGGAAACAATTAATTGGGAAAACGTTATAAGCACATAACAAAGAAAGGAATCATACATTGCAAAATGAAATGTATATAGGGTCAATGGAGACAAATTTCTTAATGGGTGGAAAAAGTTAATGCGGAAAACTAAGATTACATATCCCCCTAGGGATCTGTGTGTACTCCATGTTTAGTTGTGTGCGCTCATCTCAGGGTATGTGTGGGCGCGCACAGCTTAGAGGGAACAGTGGATGAGGGTGATATATGATTAAATCAAGAAATATCCCAGTCAATTCTTAATCAATTAAAAAATATCTTTATTGACATTTATGAGTCTTTCCGTACCTAAAAGCATAGTTTTTTTTATTTTTAAACCCTTTTTAACTCATTGCTTTGTTTGATGAAACAAATGTACATAGAAAATAGGAAAATTAATGGAAGGGGCTATTAAGGTTAAAAAAAACTTAACAATTATATAAAAAATATATATAGCTTAGTTTACAGGTCCACAAATGTATTATGAGTGCTCAGCATGATGGTGTAGAGCAAAGTCCATACGTTCTGGATCCCTTAAATCGAAAGGTTATTGGTAACCAAGCAAAAAGCAGCAATGCACAGTCCAGCATCATATCATGTATTGTAATAATACAAGCTGATACATTAGTACAACTTACTGCTCTATTAATGTGATTTACAACTCAGATATCCATAGATCTTTATGAGCTTGCTAACTTTTTTAATTACTTACATTTATATAATTTAAGTAGAATTGCATGATGTGTCATGTTGATGTGTAATGGCGGACTCATATTAAACCAATACCCACATTCCATACATACAACTGGTCTTTATCTTGTGTGAGTTTTCTTGTGTCATTTCAAATCTTACTGAAACATTTTCTCATGTGAGTTTCAGATCATGCAAATGGTGTTTATCCTGTGTGAGTTCTCATGTGTCGCTTGAGATGTGAGGCCCGACTGAAACATTTCCCACATTCAGAACATGGAAAAGGCTTTTCTCCTGTAGGAGTCATCTTATGTATATTAAGATATGAGACCCGACTGAAACAATTCCCACATTCAGAACATGGAAAAGGTTTTTCTCCTGTATGAGTCCTCTTATGTATATTAAGATCTGAGACACGACTGAAACATTTCCCACATTCAGAACATGGAAAAGGCTTTTCTCCTGTATGAGTCATCTTATGTTTATTAAGATTTGAGAGCTGACTGAAGCATTTCCCACATTCAGAACATGGAAAAGGCTTTTCTCCTGTATGAGTCATCTTATGTTTATTAAGATCTGAGAGCTGACTGAAATATTTGCCGCATTCAGAACATGGAAAAGGTTTTTCTCCTGTATGAGTCATCTTATGTCTATTAAGATCTGAGACATGACTGAAACATTTCCCGCATTCAGAACATTGAAATGTTTTTTCTACTGTGTTACAAATGTGGTCTTCTCCAATGTTACTCCAGATCTCGGATCCATCTGTTGAAAAAAAAAAAAAAAGCACCAGGAGTAAATTCTGACAGCTTTAAAATTCTTCTATATGGAAATAATTAATTAGTATATACCTATTATAGTAATTATAATCAATTAAACTGCACTGAGACCAATTTGCAGTTAATAAAAGGTCACAAATTATTTAGCTTAGTCTATTCATTTAGTGTAAGTTATTTAACTCCTTATGAACATACAGCATATTTTGTAGTCATATGAAAATGAAGCAAACTATGTCTGACTGTATATAGAGTGCAGTGTGATCCGGTGCATACCAATTATCATCAATTATGGTCATTTGTTTAACTAAATCTGATAGTCTGCAAAGTGTTATTTATAAGAAAAAACAAATACTGTATAAACACAAACTTTACATATTGCAACTTCTACATGCAATTATTGCTTGCTGCAGGCTGTCATTTTTTATGCCTGTTACTGGGTGGGTGTTTCTGTAAACTAACAATCTGCCCATTAGCTCTGCGGAGAGCACCGACTGTAGCTACTGACACTTTCCCACTGTGCAGATACAAACTTCCTGTGTGTGCAAAGTCTTCTATCAGGAATTGTGCTAATGAAAATAAAATGGCAGATTGGGGTCATTACACCAGCAAATAAGAAATGTTCCCTAGTGCTTATGATTTATGAGGATTATATGAAAGAGATTTTGAATCAATTAAGTGATAATGATATCTACATAAAGTTGAATAATGACATCACAATGGAGTATTAAGCATGCTGATACAAATAATATTTTACATGCTTAATCTATTCATCCATTATCATTGAAAAAGGATGACCTTACCCAGATGCTGAGAGTGTGGAGATTAAATAGTAATAGAAATAAAATAGCAGATGTTGTTAATAAAATGGGCACTACGTTTTCTGAGGTTATATTAGTAAAGAAATTGTACTAATTATTCAGAGGGCACTTGGAATGCCCCACCGACCATCCCCAATAGGGATCCCCATGGTATCTAAAATTAGTCCTCTACCATAGGGGTCCCTATGGACTTCCATAGTACCCTAATCCTCTACCATGGGGGTACCTGTAAAAATCTGTAATATCTTAACACCTAACTAAAATATATGTAAATAATAAAAACTTAATTTACTAAAGATAAATAATTACAATAAAAATAAAATAAATTAAAATAAAAAAACTACAATTTAAAATAAAAACATTACATTGAAATGAACATTTAGGTCCGTAGGGAGTGAGGTAAGTATGTGAATGTATGTGTTGAGTCCATAGGGATTGAGGTAAGTGGGTGAGTGTACATGTAGGGTCCATAGGGATTGAGGTAAGTGGGTGAGTGTACGTGTAGAGTCCATAGGGATTGAGGTAAGTGGGTGAATGTACGTGTAAGGTCCATAGGGAGTGAGGTAAGTGGGTGAATGTACGTGCAGAGTCCATAGGGAGTGAGGTAAGTGGGTGAATGTACATGTAGGGTCCATAGGGAGTGAGGCAAGTGGGTGAATGTATGTGTAAGGTCCATAGGGAGTGAGGTAAGTGGGTGAATGTACGTGCAGAGTCCATAGGGAGTGAGGTAAGTGGGTGAATGTACGTGCAGAGTTCATAGGGAGTGAGGTAAGTGGGTGAATGTACGTGTACAGTCCATAGGGATTGAGGTAAGTGAGTGAGTGTACGTGAAGAGTCCATAGGGATTGAGGTAAGTGTGTGAATGTATGTGTAGAGTCCGTAGGGAGTGAGGTAAATGGGTGAATGTACATGTAGGGTCCATAGGGAGTGAGATAAGTGGGTGAGTGTACGTGTAGGGTCCATGGGGATTGAGGTAAGTGGGTGAGTATACGTGTAGAGACCATGGGGATTGAGGTGAGTGGGTGAATGTACGTGTAGAGACAATGGGGATTGAGGTGAGTGGGTGAATGTACGTGTAGAGACAATGGGGTTTGAGGTGAGTGGGTGAATGTACATTTAGAGACCATAGAGTGCATCTGTGCACAATCTGTGCTGAGCTCACAGTTTACTGGCAAATAATCACATATAATTAATGTCAAACTGCGAGTCAACATCACACTTTGCGAGCTAGCAAAGCGAGGGACGCTGCTCTGGCCGCAAATGCGCACCTCGCAAAGGCTCCCACATCAGCAGCAATGAGCCAAAGGGACTTAGAAAAAAAACAATAACGCGGAATGAGGAAATAAGGACTTAAAAAAATAAAAAATATGAAGTTAATGGACGAAACGCGTACATAAAAAAACACCAAAAACACAGAAAAATAAAAGCAAAATATAAAAAACAAGCATCACACACAGCACGGGGAGAAAGCCAGGACGTCTGGGAGTGAGGTTGCACGCAAATTTAGGTGGCATTTAAGAAGTTTCGGCTCTTGAAAATCGACTAAGAGAGAAAAAAAATGACGGATGAAAAAAATAAAAATGAGGCTAAAAGACAAAGAGCTGCGAAAATTACCGCCAGGAACGTACGAGTTAGCCAGGAACGTAGCAGATACAAAATATACCATTACAAGGGACGGAAAATGCTCGCGAGCCAAGTAACACATTTTACAACACTTACTTACAACTCATAACATTAGGATTCTAAAATGCCGCCTTACCCGCCTAAACAAAACGGTTTGGCCTTGCGCACGCAGCCAATTTACACTGCACACTTGCCACATTGCTAACAAATTCTAGACCTTCCCCTCACCCTTATCAAGCTCTCTGAGCAATCCATTATGATAATGAGTTGCACAAAGAATGCTGCATATCTCGAGAATGATGTACTATAGAGATAAATAGCTATTGCAATGTATAGACCATTTTGAATTCACTTCAAGAAAAAATAAACATATAGTTATGGTGACAGTGTGATGTTACAGAATGTATTATTAATGTTCTTATTGTGTATTAATTCCTCACCTTCCCTGATATTCCCAGGACTCTCCTCCTCCTTTACCTGCTGCTGATCTCTTATATTCAGATCTTCTTGTTCAACCTTGGAGACAACTGGAGGCTTCACATCTAAAGGTCCTACAGATAGAGATAAACAGATTATAGACCTTCACATTTTATTATTTACCATCAATCTAGTGTTTGTGTCTTAAAATCTATTTAATTCACCTTTATCATGAGCTGCGATGTTTGTAAAACTTCTTGGGTAAGAGATGAAGGATAAATCCACCCCAATAAGGACTGAAGTAAGTGATAATTGTCCATAAGATATTACTCACCTTCACTGATATTTACAGGAATTTCCTCCTCTTTAATCTCCCGGGGACTCTTCATATTTGTCTCTTCTTCTTGGTCAGACTCTGAGAGAACTGATGGTGTCACTTTGTCACTGTCTGTACAAATAAACATGAGACGGTCACACATGGGATTTGTTACATGGCTTTATGGTCTGTACAAATAAACATGAGACGGTCACACCCTGGGATTTGTTACATGGCTTTATGGTCTGTACAAATAAACATGAGACGGTCACACGCTGGGATTTGTTACATGTCTTAATGATCTGTACAAATAAACATGAGATGGTCACACGCGGGGATATTTTACACGACCCCGAACGACTTGCGCATCAGACAGATGATAGAGAGTGACAGAGGTACACACTTTACTTCTGCAGTAATGCAAGCTCTCTGTGGTATCTTGGGAATAGAGCAGAGACTCCATGTCCCTTATCACCCTCAGTCATAGATAGATAGATAGATAGATAGATAGATAGATAGATAGATAGATAGATAGATAGATAGATAGATAGATAGAGATCGATAGATAGACAGACAGATATAGATAAATAGATAGATAGATAAATATATAGATAGATGGATAGATAGACAGAGAGATAGATTATAGATTGATAGAGGGATAGAGATATAGATAGACAGATAGATATAGATAGACAGACAGATAGACAGACAGAGATAGATAGATGATAGATACATACACAGAGAGATAGATAGACAGATAGAGATAGACAGACAGACAGATAGATAGATATAGACAGACAGACAGAGGGATAGATAGATAGACAGACAGATAGATAGAGGGATAGATAGATAGAGGGATAGATAAAGGGATAGATAGATAAAGGGATAGATAGATAAAGAGATAGATAGATAGATAGATAGATAGATAGATAGATAGATAGATAGACATATAGATAGATAGAGGGATAGATAGACAGACAGAGAGAGATAGACAGACAGACAGATATAGATAGAGAGAGATAGACAGAGATAGATATATATATGATAGATACATAGACAGAGAGATAGATAGAGGGATAGATAGATAGATAGATAGATAGAGGGATAGAAATATAGATAGATAGACAGATATAGATAGATAGACAGATATAGATAGGTAGATAGATAAAGATAGATAGATAAAGATAGATAGATATAGACAGACAGATAGACAGACCGATAGAGGGATAGATAGACAGATAGATTGAGGGATAGATAGATAGAAATATAGATAGATAGAGGGATAGATATATAGATAGACAGACAGATATAGATAGGTAGATAGAGATAGATATAGACAGACAGACAGACAGAGGGATAGATAGATAGACAGAGATAGATAGAGGGATAGATAGATAGACAGATAGGTAGACAGAGATAGATAGAGATAGACAGATTGAGGGATAGATAGATAGAGATAGACAGATATATAGATGATAGATAGATAGAGATAGACAGACAGAGATAGATAGACAGATTGAGGGAAAGATATATAGTGGGATAGATAGATGGATAGATTGAGGGATATATATATATATATATATATATAGAAAGATAGATAGATAGCTAGACAGACAGACAGATAGATTGAGGGATAGATAGATAGAGGGATAGATATATATATAGATAGATAGAGGGATAGAAATATAGATAGAGGGGTAGATATATAGACAGATATAGATAGGTAGATAGATAGAGATAGATAAATATAGACAGACAAACAGAGGTATAAATAGATAGATAGATAGATAGACAGACAGAGATAGATAGAGGGATAGATAGATAGACAGACAGATAGACAGACAGATAGATATATAGAGGGATAGATATATAGAGGGATAGAAATATAGATAGATAGAGGGATAGATATATAGATAGACAGAGATAGATAGATAGACATACAGAGATAGAGGGATAGATAGATAGACAGAGAGATAGATAGACATATATATATATATATATATATATATATAGATATAGGGATAGATATATAGGCAGATAGATTGAGGGATAGATATATAGAGGGATTGATATATAGAGGGATAGATAGACATATATATATATATAGTAGGATATATAGATAGATAGAGGGATATATATATATATATATATATATATATATATATATATATATATATATAAAGATAGATAGACAGATACATTGAGGATAGAGGGATAGATAGAGGGATAGATAGATAGATGATAGATAGACAGAGAGATAGATTATAGATATAGATATAAATAGATAGAGGGATATATATATATATATATATAGAAAGATAGATAGATAGACAGATACATATAGAGGGATAGATAGATATATAGATGATAGATAGAGGGATAGATAGACAGAGAGGGATAGATATATAGATAGACAGAGAGATAGATAGAGATAGACAGACAGAGATAGGGATAGATAGGGATAGATAGAGATAGATATAGATATAGATAGACAGTCCCTCTCCCATCCCTCTGTATTATATATACAGTATAATATCATTATATCCGGTATCACTTCCGGTCTTTATCCCACTCGCACCTGATAACCAGTCACAGACACAATTCACTTCCGGTATTATCTCCTGATCAGAAATTGGAACATTAATCCCTTTATTTACCTGCTCAGAGCACGGACACACACCCGGATCCGCTCTAGGCCGCACCAGCTGACCGGACCGGAAGTGGATGTACCGGAAGTCCCACAATGCATAGCGGCACAAACAGGATCCCCTCGTCACATTAGGGGGCGGGTCTCTAATGTAATCTTGTTTCCATGGTGACGCTGTGTATATACATCTGTCTCTCACTCTGCACATACAAATGTAAAGATAGGACTGATTGTGTTATTGTATTGATCACTGTGTGCCGAGACAGGAAGCTGCACAGACCCGGGGATACAAGTGATACACACAGAGGGGTCTGGGGCTGTGACACCATACTGGGAGAGAGAGAGAGGGGGAGAGAGAAGGAGAGGGGGAAGAGAGGGAGGGAAAGAGGAAGGGGGAGAGAGAGATAGAGAGGGAGGGGGAAGGGAGGGAGAGAGAGGGGAAGGGGGGAGAGAGGGAGGGAGAGGCAGAGAGAGAAGGAGGGGGGATAGAGAGAGAAAGGAGAGGGGGGCGAGAGAGTGATCTGGAGCTGTGACACCATACTGGGAGAGAGGGGAGGGGGAGAGAGAGAGGAAGGGAGGGGGAGAGAGATTGGGAGAGAGAGAGAAAGGGGTAGGGGGTAAAGGTGGAGAGAGAGACGGGGGAAGGGAGAGGGATGGTGGGAGGCAGGGGGAGAGAGAAGGAGGGGGAGAGAAAGGGAGACAGGGAGGGGGAGAGAGAAAGGGGGGTCTGGAGCTGTGACATCATACTGGGAGAGAGAGGGAGGGGGAGAGAGAGGGAGGGGAGAGAGATGGGGGAGGGAGAGAGGGGGCAGGTGTAGAGAGGGAGGGGGAGAGAAAGAAGGAGGGAGGGGGAGAGAGAGAAGAGGGAGGAGGAGAGAGGGGAGAGAGGGAGGGGAGAGAGAGAAGGAGGAAGAGAGAGAGAAGGGAGGGAGGGGGAGAGAGAGAGGGGGCGAGGGAGCGAGAGAGGGGTCTGGAGCTGTGACACTATACTGGGAGAGGGGAGGGGGAGAGAGTGGGAGGGGGGGGGAGAGGGGGGTAGGGGGAGAGAGAGAAGTAGGGGGGATGAGGGAGGGGGAGAGAGGGAGGGGAAGGGAGGGAAAGAGAGAGGGAGGGGGAGCGAGAGAGAGGGGTCTGGAGCTGTGACATCATACTGGGAGGGAGAGAGAGGAGGGAGAGGGAGGTAGACAGAGAGAGAGAGGGGGAGAGTGATAGAGGGGGGAGAGAGGGGGGGTGGGAGAGAGGGTGGAGGGGAGGGCGGAGAGAGGGAGGGGGGAGAGAAGGAGGGACAGAGAGGGGGGTAGAGAGAGAGAAAAGAAAGGGGGAGGGAGGGGGTGAGAGAGAGAGGGGGCGAGGGAGCGAGAGAGGGGTCTGGAGCTGTGACACCATACTGGGAGAGACAGAGGGAAAGAGAAGGAGGAGTGGGGGAGAGAGAGGGGGTAAGAGAGGCGGAGGTGGATGGGGGGAGGGAGGGTGAGAGAGGGAGGGAAAGAGAAATGGAGGGGGAGAGAGAGAGAAGGAGGGAGGGGAAGAGAGAGGGGATGGGGAGAGAGAGAGAGAAGGAGGGAGGGGGAGAGAGAGAAGGAGGGAGAGAGAGAGGGGAGGGAGAGAAAAGGAGGAAGGGGGAGAGAGAGAGGGGAGGGAGGGGGAGAGAGATGGGGAGGGAGGGGGAAAAAGAAAAGGGAAGGGGAGAGAGAGAGGGGCCTGGAGCTGTGACACCATACTGGGAGGGAGAGAGAGGAGGGAGAGGGAGGTAGACAGAGAGAGAGAGGGGGAGAGAGATAGAGGGGGGAGAGAGGGGGGTGGGAGAGAGGGTGGAGGGGAGGGCGGAGAGAGGGAGGGGGAGAGAAGGAGGGACAGAGAGGGGGGTAGAGAGAGAGAAAAGAAAGGGGGAGGGAGGGGGGTGAGAGAGAGAGGGGGCGAGGGAGCGAGAGAGGGGTCTGGAGCTGTGACACCATACTGGGAGAGAGAGAGGGAAAGAGAAGGGGGAGTGGGGGAGAGAGAGGGGGTAAGAGAGGCGGAGGTGGATGGGGGGAGGGAGGGTGAGAGAGGGAGGGGAAGGGAGGGAAAGAGAAATGGAGGGGGAGAGAGAGAGAAGGAGGGAGGGGAAGAGAGAGGGGATGGGGAGAGAGAGAGAGAAGGAGGGAGGGGGAGAGAGAGAAGGAGGGAGAGAGAGAGGGGAG